>JAOXYA010000020.1:16335492-16354266 GCA_028565675.1 Sorex palustris
AGAGAAAAAATGTGGAGAATCACTAGGAAGAGAAGAACAAATTGAAGAGGAAGAGGAACTACAATAAGAAGCAGAAGTACAAAAAAGGAGAAGAATAAGAAGAAAAATTAGAGAGAAGAAGAAGATGAAGAAGAAGAAGAAAAAGAAGAAGAAGAAGAAGAAGAAGAACAAGAAGAACAAGAATAAGAAGAAGAAATAAAAGGTGATGATGTTGATGATGAATTTAAAAATGAGTAAGATAAGTAGAAGACGAACAAGGAACTGTGGAGGGAGGGAGGGAGGGAGGGGAGAGAAGGGAGGACACAATCAGCTATCCTTCACTGGACCCACCTGAGCTCTCAGTGTATTCTCTGCTAAAGTTCCAAAATGTGTCTCAGTATTCTCCCCATTTGATTCCACACGAAGTTTGTTACTTGCTACATTCTGTTTTATTCACCCCCCCCACTCTGTCCTTGATATTTAGACGAATTAGATCAAAATGTCCTTTCCTGATGACTTATCAGTTTTTATCCTAAGAAGAATCAAAATAGAAAATATGGGTCAGAGAGATAACACAGGGGTAGGACGCTTGCCTGCAATTCACTTCAATTCAGTTCAATCATGGTTCAATCCCAGCACCACAGATGATTCCTGAGCACTATCAGGAAAGACCCCTGAGCACCTTATCAGGAGTAAGCCCTGAGCACCATCAGGTGTGGCCCAAGACACCCCCACCCCACCAAGTAGAAAGTGTTCATTGTGCCAATGTTTATTTGAAACACTTTGCATACATTTAATTTTATTTAAACTCCATACAGCAGCCCTATGGTGTTCTGAGTATTCTCATTTTATTTAACTAGTGCTTTTAAAAAAATTTATTTGAGGCACTGTGGTTTACAGTACTGTCAATGAAAGGAATATAGCTCTAAACATTTTAGGTTCAACGTCGGTTCGTGCTTTATCCTCTGCCCTTGCCGCAAGGAGTTTAGGTTTATTGGGTTATACCCATCATCGTGCTCCTGAAGTGCTCCCGTTCCTCTGTGTTTTTCTTTAACCTCTCCTCTGTGCTCCGCTTCCCCTGTCTGTGAATCGCTATTATCTACAAATTAAACCCTGTGACTTTTTTTAATCTTATATTACTTTTTTAAGGTCAGATTCTTCTAAGGACTCTGAATTTTGTATCTGTGAGTGAAATATTGCTTTTCTTCTTCCCTTAATGTCCTTTGCATAGTTGATTTTAGAGCAATGTCCTTTTTGTATAGACACAGGAAGATAGTCAATGCTATGCTTTTGTAACTTGGAAGTTAACTGACTCTGAATAATAATATTTACTTGTGGGCATCTGTCTTTTTTACTTGACTTAAGCCTCAGTTTCCCTTAGTTCCTAGCACCCCAAAATCAAGGTCTCATCATAGGGATTGGATGGACCCAGGGTAAGCTATAAGCAATCCTGCCATCGAAATGGGACAGACCAAGTGCCATAATACTTAACTATAAGTTAAGAGCATGGTCATGGACAAATTCTATCATGATCCAAAGAGAAGTTACTGGACAAGGGGTTAGGAAGGACTAATCTGGCCTGAAGACTGTAGTCTGGGGTCTGTAGCGAGATGTCCCCAGGGGAGCCACCCAATAAGCTTAATATATCTCTCACTGTGTCCATTAAAGATGACTAATATTATTAAGAAGAAGAGGTAAGATGAATGTTTAAATGGTTATTGGACTAAGGAAAAGAGAAACGCACTGTGGCCTTACTTCCTTGAACAGTCATTCCCTCATTCCTTGACTATTACTTCGATATTTTCGAGATCATCCCAGGCAGTAACTAGGTTAAAACAAAAGAGTAACACAAAGGCTCTTCCAGTAATCTCCTGGGCATGGTTGAGACCCAGCAAGCTCTTGACCTAGCATCAGGAAAAGGGGCACAGTGGATGGAGCCCGAGAGATTGTGGGCAGTAAGGCCATTTTAATAAAGACTTGGAAGAGAAAACAGAGGTAGAAACTGGGAGAGCAATATCTTCATTTATTCAACAGGTTGGGGCGCAGGGGGAGCTGATGCCATGCTCTGGGCACTGGGCACTCATCTTCCCAGGGTGCCCGGGAGGGATTATCTCCCATTCCCTTCTACTCTCTTTTGGTTCTCCCAGTCCTAAAAACTCACCCTCCTGGACCAGGTTTTTGGTACTGGTGATCTGAGTGATCGTCTGGGCTCTCCTGGGAATGCCATGCCACCCCCTGCTCCTGCCGGCATAAGCACACCCTGGCGGCTTCCCAATCTCTAGGTGCCCTTGAAGCCTTGCAGCTTTTGTTTCCAGGGTCCAGACCCAGCGAGGAGCTTCTGCTGGGCCGAGGCTGCAGAGAGAAAGTCTGAGGCATAAGGGGCTATTTGTTTCCCACAAACCTGCCTTTCTTTGAAGGATCAGGTGTTTCAGCGGCTTAACATCTCCTTCCAAAGCCCCTACTTCTTGCCTCAGACTTGTAGATCTACTCAGCTGCTAGGTGGAGGAGGCAGAAATAAGTTCCATTTCTCCCTCTCTTATTTTCTTGATTTTGATTCTAAAGTAGCTCAGCGTTTCTTTTTGAGCTCTTGTCCTGCACCCCCGGGTTCTCTGCTGATGGCACCCAACACTTTCTCCTAAGAGAAAAGTGGGATCCCCGGCCCATCAGTTGCCCTTGAAACCGATGGCTGAGAGTAGCCCCGATCGTTGGGCTTATCTCCCCTGACTGCCTTCCCTGCACCCATCTTTCCTCTTCCTGCCACCCACTTTGCTTCTGCCCATTTTCCAGTTATTTCCCTCACCCAGGCTGCCATTTCTCTGGGTCAAACCACCCCAGAACTCCCTGAGGCAGAGGAGCCCCTCACGCTTCTCCAGGGATGGGCTGGTACCCTCATTAGGTGCTCCCTGGCAAGCAAAACCCCTTGGAAGTCTGGCGAGTGCTAATTGTTTCTGAGCACTGCCAGCACCAGGGCATGGTTGGAGCCCCTCCAGCAGGGAGAGCAGCCGAGAGCACAGGGCAGGTACAGGAAATCCCCGGGTCTGTTCATCGGGGCTAAGTTCCTGGGGATCCTTTGGTAATGTGTTCCTTACATTCTGAGTTTCCTAATAACATTTTTGTGCCAGCAAGTTCACATCAAATGGGAAAAACCTAACACAGACCATGCTGTTGTTTGTTTAAAGTCTTCTAGGTAGAATAAAAAGTGGCATTTGTCTTGTTCCTAGTTTTCAAAATAAGACCTGGATCTTGTCTATATACTAGCAAATCTTTCTGAGTATCTTCGCCCTTTCCTCTTTAAAGAGGAAAGGGGAATGATAAATCTGGGAAATGATACATTCAAACTAATGAATCTCGTAGCAGGGATGTGAATCCTGCCTGTCTAACAGTGCCAGATTAAAGATGAAATCTTGCCTTTGTTCACAGCATGGATGGAATCAGTGAGTGTCATGTCAAGTGAATCAGGAGAAGGAGAAAGACAAACATTGGATGGGTTTTTTCAGATATGATACATACAGAAACAAAGCCATAGAGTAGACCGTGTCGAATAGGCCCCCAGACTTCAACAGCAGAACTGGGATTATCGCAAGGGATGTCTGGAGTGGGGTGGACAGAAAGAGCCCTAGCCCTAGGTGTGGGAATATTTTATCGTGTTGCTGGGTCTGGCCTGGTAAAACTTACATATATGTATTCCCCTGTAATAAATAATTCTGGGTGGAATCACACAGCATGCTCACAGGCTCTGTGCTTAGAATTGACACTTGGTGGTGCTCAGAAGACCATGTGCAATGCCAGGGGTCAAGCCAATGTCAGCAGCAAGGCCTTATGCCTGTACTGTCTTTATGGATCCTTCAATAAATATTTTTTTAATTAAAGTGCCAGTGGCAGTTAATAATAACTGAATAAGATACCAACAGTGATGATCTTTTTTGTGATTTTACCACTTTACATGTAACTGGCAAGGTTGGACACTGTGATTTTATGAATGGATAGGCCCTTCTTCATCTCACTCTGCCAAGGTTCTTTCTTGTTTTCTCTCTTTTTATCTTTACTTCTTTCTTCCTTCCTTTCTTCCTTTCTTTCTTCCTTTCTTCCTTCCTTCCTTTCTTTCTTTCTTCTTTCTTTCTTTCTTTCTTTCTTTCTTTCTTTCTTCTCTCTCTCTTTCTCTCTTTCTTTTCCCCTTTCTTCCCCTCCCTCCGTCCCTTCCTTTTTTTTTCTTCATTCATTCCTTCTTATTTGGGCACACCTAATAGAGCTCAGGGCTTAGCCTGACTCTATGCTCAGGTGTCACTCCTGGCAGTGCTGGGGGTTTGTGAAGTGTTGGCAGTTGAAGCAAGGTTTCACATACACAAGGCAAATGCTCTACAACTGAGCTGTATCCAAAGTTCAAGATTGCGGTTCTTACTATACTCCCTGTGACTCCAAAGTCATTATGTTGTGTCCTTGATATATTTGGTTCTCTCTTGTTCTTGTGGCCTAATTTGAAGTCAGGCCTCTGTTTATGCGTAACCTCAACAAATCCAGCTATTCGATGGATCCTGAAAATCAGTCCTAGCGATAAGATACTTTAGTTATTAGTCATTCTTTTTTTTTTTACTAGGATGCTAGCTTCTTCAGCATAAGGAATTTTGTTTGTTGGTTTTTCGTTTGGGGGTCACACCTGGCAGTGTTCAGGGTTCACTTCTGGCTCTGTGCTTAGGGATCTCTACTTGGGGCGGGAACACCATATGTGACCTTGGGAATTGAACCAGGGTTGGCTACATGCAAGGATAGTGGTGAAGGCCCTTGCCCCACTCCGACCCCAGCAATCTTGTTATTTTTATTCGTGTTGTAGAATTTGTTTGATAATTTGATAAATAAATAAATGTAATTTATTTGAGCCATGTCCTATAGATAAATATGCTGTAGACCAGAGCTCCTGCTGCAGTCTGGGAGGTGGAGGCCAGGTTGAGCTGTTCCTGGAGCTGTTCAGAAAGGAGGCCAGGGATGGGGATGGCATTGGGGGTGAGGGTGAGGGGGCTCAGCACTCTATTAGGGCCCTATACAGAGAAGGGCCTCAAAGGACATGAGCCAGAAACTGCTGGGTCAGGAATAAGGAGGAGCCAAAGCTTGGGAGTTAGGAAAAAAGAGCTGCATTAGTCCATACATTTGTAATCTTCTAGCACAAAGTAGACTTTTAGGAACTCAGCAGCCTGTGTTCATGGTAGAGTAAGACTCATGTTCCAGCACTTTCTGTCCAGTCAGAACTGGCAGCTTTCCCTCAGCCACACTTGAACATTTACTTCAGGGAGCCTGCAGTTGTTGTCTCTGAGGTAAACTATTATTGGAGTTTTTGAAATTGGTTTTGCCAGTGACATTGCCACTTCATGGGGTGGGAAACATATTTACTCATTTAGAAACTGTTTACCCAAATTATTTTTGTTGGAAGTTTTTCAAATGTTCAGAAAGTGGAAAGAAAGGCAGAAAAGAATGTAAAGGGCTGTAGACTCAGTTGGTTGAACCCTGCCCAGTGCCTCCTTTTATAAATGAAGTGCATAAATATACAGATGTTTCCACGTATTTTTGTATCACCTGGCTCTAGTGAGAGTTAAATTGTTTTTACAGAGACCACAATAGGCTCACAAAGCCAGATTTAGTTAGTTTCTGGCCCTTTATAGCAAAAAGTTTACCAACTCTCTCTCTCTCTCTCTCTCTCTCTCACACACACACACACACACACACACACACATACTCTCTCTCTCTCTCTAACAACACACACACACTCTCTCACACATTTTTTTCCCTTCACCATTCACATTATGATAACTTTTTTTTAAATATGTGTGCTTAAAAAGAAATATATTGCCTTCTTATGCCCAGGAAATGTAACATTCATCCAGTAGTGTTATCTGACATACAATTCACATTTAAATATATAACCCGATTTATCTTTCCTTTTTGACTCTATGGTTCAAGCTGGAGATTCTCTCATTGCATTTGGTCATCCTGTCTCTTTAATGTCCAGTTGTTGGTTTTTTTTTTCTTTCTTCAGGACACTGACTTTTTTTGCAGGGTTAAAAAAAAGAAGAAAAAGAAAAAGAAATTGCTTTTAAAGCATAACAGTCCTAATGGGTTTGCAATGCTACATTAGTAAGAGCTAAATATAATGATCATTGTCACGCATCAGCTTCTCCCACATCTCCTCCCCAAGGGCCGAGTCCCTGCTTGACTTATGAAGCTAAACCACTAACATGTGAGTTTTGCTTGGAATTACAAATGGGGAAAGATCTCAGTGTGATGAGCATGGCAGATGGGAATTTGCAGGATGCATTTGATGTAATTAAAGGCACGGTCCTTTCCGCTCGCTCTGGACTTGCCCCTTTTAGCTCTTGGCTGGAGAGTTCTTCCTTCTGGCTTTTCTCCTGGTTAGGTGCTGGCATTCCTCCAACCTCATTAGGTTGCAACAAGAAGCTGGAAGGTATTTAAATCTCCCTGTCCAAAATTGTTTGGCCTGGCTGGCAACACACGTCTGTGTGTGTTGTCCATGTGCTGAACACAGCCAAGTCCTGGGGATGAATGTGGTGGATGTGTGCCCCTGGGCATATGCTGGAGAAAGGTGCCTCAGTGCCCTTCTTGGCAACATGGTGACACACTCATGCTTCCTCTTGTGGGACAACTTGGTGGTCGTAGGTTAGAATCTTTCACTGGGATCTCAGATGATTCCTAGAAAGTACCCACACCCATTTCTTGTTTTCATTGGGCAAGACACAGTCAAGACTTATAAAGAAGCCAGAAATAAAATAGCATGTTTTAGAGAAGATTTGTCCAGACACCAGGGAAGGTCTGTGACTTGGGGTTGCCTTTTTAAGTAGAGGAAAGGTTTGCTGACTTTCTGAAAGGTGGCACTACAAGGGAGGGATGCACTGTTTCTTGAAAGTGATGTCTTCAGGACTGTTCAAGGTCTAGCACTAATAGGGCATTCTGAGAAATGAGCATTCAAAGTGTGTGTGTGTGTGTGTGTGTGTGTGTGTGTGTGTGTGTGTATCCCAAGGATAGTAGAGATAAGGACCGGGAGGATTGCTCCATGGCTTGGAAGCGGGCCTCACTTGCTGGGGGAAAAGGCAGCTCAGATAGAGAAGGGACCACCAAGTAAAATATGCTTGGAAGGTCCGCTCAGGAGGGAATATGTATGCTGAAAGTAGACTACAGACCAAGCATGATGGCCTCTTAATACCTGCATTGCAAACCACAACACCCAAAAGGAGAGAGAGAGAGGGTAAAAAGAAATCTGCCTGCCACGTAGGTTTTGGGGGGAATGGAGTGGGGGTGGTAGGGGATACTGGGAACATTGGTGGTGGAGAATGAGCACTAGTGAAGGGATGGGTACTCAGTTACTGTATGACTGAAACGTAAGCACGACTGTACCTCACTGATTCACTAAAAAATATTTTTAAAAATTTAAAAAGAAAAAAAAACAAAGTGTGTGTGTGTGTCTATGTCTGTGTGTGCATGCATGCATGTGTGTGTGAGTGAGTATGGTTTTACACATGTGTTTATACATGTGTGTTCGCATGTGGGAGGATGTGTGGTGGGAGGAAGAAAGTGGGAAGGAAAATAATCACAAATAAATAAAAGACAAGCGGAAAAAGTATTAAGGAGATAGAATAAGTCGTCTAGACATGCAGAGAGGTGGGAAAGGAAGAGCATCTTGCTGGACTTAGATTTTTCGTAGCCAGAGAAATCTCCATGTGGAGTACCTGGGAGGCTGAATGTGGAAGCCAGACTTTCTGTGGCTCAGCTGCTCCTCTGTAAATGGGGTGGTAACAGTCCTTTCTGAATAGAGCTGTTTGGGGAATAGAAGTGATAACCCGTGTATCACGCTTAGAACAGGGCAAGCATATTGTAAAGGCAATAAAAGCAAGGTGAAGATGTTTGCTTTCTATGTCAGAGCACTCCACACAGCACACCAGCATGAGCTCTTCTGAGTGTTACAGTCTTCCCTGATCTTTTACCTACCTTCTTGACTTAGTGATAGTGAAGTTCCCTAAACCAGAAACAATTATACTCTTGTCATCCATTATTAAGCTCAATTTAAAAAATAGTAAAGATTTTTTTTAAAGCCTTTTAAAAGAAATAATTTAGGACCAGGAATGTAGCTCAATGCACCTACATTTCATGTGTGAAGCCTGCTTTGGTTCAACTGTCCCCAGCCCAGCCCCCCAAAAATTCTTTAAGTATTAAGCTCTAAGTTGATTACCATCTCAGCAAAATAATTCATCAGTTTGAGGCCAGAGAGAGAGAGCTCAGTGGGCTGATCACATGCTTTGCATGCAGGAGGTCAGGTTCAATCTTGTCACTCCCTGGTCCCGTGAACACTGCCAGGAAAGACTACTGATTACAGAGCTGAGAGTATCCCCCTGATACCACTGGGTGGGACCCAAAAACCAAACCAAATAGTTTACCAATTTTTCCAGCAAAACTTAATTGTAGCCATTCATATATCACGATATACTCACAAATAACCAATTGAAATGTACTAAACACCAATACCTGTTGGTGCTTACGCATGCATCTCCCATGATACTTGCTTTATCCAATGACATGGGAAAAGAATGCAACTTTCCAAGGAAAAAAGACTTTTGGGTTTTGGGTCTCTATAAAGAGTTGTGGCTCATTTATGAAGCCTAGACACTAAGTAAAGACAAATGCTTTGAGACTCAACTAGGTTTAGAAGGTATTAGAACCTTCATGGTAGGCAATTTAGGATTTAAAAAATTAACTGAAAAGGAGAAATTGGAGATGAATCTAAAGCATCTGAGTTTGAGCAACTAAAATATTGGCACAGTATGGGGTTTTTTTGTTTGGTTTGTTTTTGTTTGCTTATTTGTTTGTTTTTTGCTTTTTGGGTCACACTCAGCAATGCTCAGGCGTTACTTCGGGCTCTGCACTCATGAATTACTCCTGGTGATGCTGGGGAAGCATATGGGATCAAACCTGGGTCAGCTGCATGCAAGGCAAATGCCCTACCCTCATTCTATCACTCCAGCCCCAACAGTATGGGTATTTTTAAAAAGAAAAATGATATCTATAAATTTGGATCATCTATGTACAGGGAGAAACTCTTGTTCCTTTCAAAAGAACCCAGTATACTACCCCGCCTTTTTTTTACTTCCTTTGCTTAGAAGTTAATAACTAATCAAAAATAGATTGCCAAGAGAGCAGAATGCTAAAATGCTGGAAATGGGAGAAGTTCACTTATCCAAAAGCATTCAAAGTAATTAAAACAGAGACTGATCAGAAGATAGACTTCAGATGTGGCTAACTCCTTGTCAGTCTACAAATGTTCGTGTGTGAGTAGGGCACAGATGTGAGTGGTGACAAAGATGCTCTGAGTGATTTGACATCTCCCTACTGCAGTACTCCAGGGACACAGGAGAGCCGACACTCCCAATGAGCCTCCCACTGGAGTGGAAATGATTCGCAGTTTCTCTCCATTGTTTTTTCTTGTACCTCATTAAGTCCTTGCTCCACCATGTTTGCCTTCCAATATCAACCCCAACCATCTATTTTTGGGCAATTTCATGTATCAGCTTACATCCCCCTGATAACATCCACAGCTGTGGCCTCCAGGCCTTCTGTGATTAACCTCTGACTCCATAGCATCATCTTTTGGTGCTGGCCTCAGATTCACTGCTTGTGTGCCTCATGTTGCCTCAAAAAACATGTAGTCTTGCCCTTTCCCCCTGCTGGCTTTGTGGCCTTGGAAAGGTACTTAATTGTTCTGTCCCTCACATTGGTCTTCTGTGAAATGAAAAATAATGATGCTACTTGCTTCCTATAATTGCCCAGTGATTAGATGAGTGACTACAGGTAAAGCTCTTGGAAGAATGATAGGCATCAAGTGTAACTGTATACAGGTTAGCATTTTATTGCTATGGTTTTGTGTGAGTGTGTTTCTTTGTGTGTGTCTGTGTGTGTATGAAACCTAGATGTAGGGAAAAAATGTGATGCCCCGGAGGTCTAGGGGTCCTATCAGTGATTTTCAGCCAATAAGGCTATAAATTCAGCTCAGGGGCACAAGATACACTAGTGCTCAGGATCTGCAGTGTTGGGGATACCCAGGCTACCCCACGTGGTGCTGAGGGGCCTCCCAGGCTGCGCCCTGCAATGCTTGGGGCACTCTGTGGTGCTGGCAATCAAACCTGGGTCGGGCACATGCCAGGCATGTGCTAGAATCAAACCTAATTCTGTTATATAACTGCTGTATTATCTTGGGCCTAGGAACCAGCATTTGGCAGTTTGACTGCATCATCCCAGAAACCTGCATATATACTGGTTAACTATGGAATACTAGCTGTTCTGATCCCTTTGTTGAATCACATTTGGGTGACTATGTGATTCAGCAACCACCACATCACTTCAGGTTCTTTGGAACATCTTTCTTACAGTGTTCAGATATATTCACGGTGATTTGGGTCCTGGAGCTGATTTTTGATCCGTCTCCTATAGTTTTGATTAACTGATGGGGGCAATTAGCTTGATAGAAGTCTTTGAGAAAGAGGATAGTTAGAGATTTGTACCTGATGAACCTGCTGCTGATACCCCAATATTTCAAAGGAGGACCCACAATTTACAGTCTTTTCCAGAACTATATTTGTAGCCATTCTCAGCAGATAAGACCAGAAGTCTCCTTGTTAGTTGTGGCTATTGTTCAGCCCATCTCAAGTGAATCGTAACTGCTAAAAAACTGTTTTGGCTTTAAGGAGAATCTTTTTTGTTATTTTCAGAAGACTGGTCTGAGGAAATAGCGCAATGTGCTAAAACATATATTTTGGATGCTAGAGGCTTGAGTTTGATCTCTGGTGCCACATGATCCCCCAAGAATGAACCCAGAACACTCAACCAGGAGTATCCCCCAAGTGCCACTAGTTGTGGCCCAAAAACAAACAACAAGTTTTCCTATCTCCTCACTTCCCCTAACACCTGATTAAGCCTATATTTCTTTCCACATTTACTGAGCGATAGTACAGTGAGTAAGCCTTGCACACAGCCGACATGGCCGACCCGGGTTCAATTCCTCCGCCCTCCTTGGAGAGTCTGGCAGGCTACTGAGAGTATCTCATCTGCGCGGCAAAGTGTGGCAAGCTCCTCATGACATGTTCAACATGCCAGACAGTAACAACAAGTCTCACAATTTGTTGTGAGATGTGACTGGGTGCCCACTAAAGCAAATTGATGAACAATGGGAGGACAGTGCTACAGTGCTATAACCCATCAAGAAATATCAAAACTCATTGATAAGGGTATAATTTAAAAGACCAATTAAAGAGAAATACTTACTGAAGATGATAATAGTAGAACCTATTTTCATAACAATTTGGAAATTAGGGATTTGTTTTTTGAATTGTTTCCCCCAAAGATAATAAGTTCAAATTTTCCATATTTCACTTACAGTTTTCTATAACTATATCAAGAAAAGGAGCAAAATTGATGGGGTTTAGAAAACTCAGGTTTCTGGTTACTCCAATCATGTCCTAACAACGTACAAATTTATCCAACAATCTTTGAGTTATGTGTGATTCTCATTGCTGTAACATCTGACTTTCCTCCAGTAATTGACTATGAAGGAGGACCTGGTTCATAAAGATAGTACAGAATTATATAGACATCGATATTTTTTTCTTCCTCCCAGGACAATATTATCCTGTTCTTGAGAGGTTGTAAAGAACTTGGCCTGAAGGAATCTCAACTTTTTGATCCAAGTGACCTACAGGATACATCCAACAGAGTAACAGTCAAGTAAGTAACACATGATTTATGTTCCAGGGAAGCTCATTGATGCTTTGTTTTTGGTTTTGTATGGCCTAAGAGGCCCAGAATTTGTCATGCCTAATAAAATAAAATAAAAATGTAACACTATAGAAAGCAAGCTTTAGAAACACATTGTACTTCCCTCTATATACAATTTTCCTCCTGATTTAACATAATTATTTGAAATGCAAAGAGCATGCCCATAGAATTAAAGTCTTAAGGAAGAGAAAATGTTAGGTGAAACTTAATAGAGAGGCAGAAGAGACATAGGCACAGAATATCTGTGTATTAGACAAAAAGCTTTCTTTGGCACCAATTGGCCATTCGTATAAGATTTTGGAAGACTGCAAAGTGGGTAAACAAATCTGAACTCTGCTTATTATGCAAAGTGGGCAATAGATTATGGAGAAATCTCTTCTCCATTTATATTTGCAACTAATGGTCATGTTCTTTGAAGATGGATCATCGACTGTTTGACTGTTTTCTTTGTCTGCTCAGTGAGCCATGTTTGGGGCTAAGTTCTTGGGAAAGAATGTCATCTTTATATGAAAGTTCAAGGGTCCTGAATGATAGCACAGTGGGGAGGCTGCTTGCCTTGCATGTAGCCAACTTATATGTGATCCCTTCTGGCCCGTATGGTTCTCCTAGCCTGTCAGGAGTGATCCCTGAGTGCAGAGCCAGGAATAAGCACCACTGGGTTTGGACCAGAAAAAAAAAACAAAAAATTAAAGTACATAGTAAAATGTATCTCACTGTAAAATACCAAGTTTGTACTTAGGGAAAGGATAAGAAATGTCTGTATGAGAGTATGATAGTGCTCGTCTTCCTACTCTTTAAAAGTTCTATAGATGCTTCTGATCTTATACAAAGCATTTTACTTTAAGCAACATTGGGCTTTACTAATAAGTTTAATTACATACTTAGGGACTATGAACTGGCTATACTTCTTGTTATTTTTAGGTCATTTTCTATCATAGAATAGCCAAAATGAGAGAAGCCAGTACTCCTGATACTGATGTTCTTTATGATGTAAAAAAATTCACCGGGAAATATTGGAAGTTACTGAATTAATTCCAGTTGGGAGTCTACATTAGAGTTTATGATGCCAGGCAAGGACTGTGGGAACAAGTCAGCCTGATCAATATCTGAAAATAGCTTCTCTATTTTCCATATGCTATTCTTTATTGTTGCTCATGGTAAGGCCAGAAAGTATGAGAGTTAAAGCCCTTGTCTTGCATATATCTGATCCTGGCTCAGTCCCCAAAAACATACATGTATGTTCCCCAAGCACTGCCAGGAATGACTCCTGAGCACAGAGCCAGAAATGGTTTCAAAGCATTTCTGGGTGCCCAACCCCCACCCAAATAAAAAAGAAAGAGACTTTAACTCAAAGGTATGAAGAGCATTCCAGAGAGGAAAGCATTCGAATTATTTGTGTTAGGTAACACTTCTTCATCTTTAAATTTATGTTGTCCAGAGAACTATCTCTGTGGCTCAGTGAATAAAATGACCAGCATCTGTTCGTAGAGAATTTACCTTCCAGGGTCAAGAAATAAAAACACTAGAAATAACTGCATAAAGTGTTAAGTGCTTGAGGAGAAAATAAAATAGATTATCTAAAAGGTAGTGAATATTGCAATATATTTATTTATATTTAAAATCATTATGTTTTATACCTTAAATTTATGTTGACCAGAGAACTATCTCTGTGGCTCAGTGAGCACAGACTTTGAATGCAGGAGTCCCAGGTTCAATCCTCAGTGCTGCATGTTGCTCCAGTCACCACCATTAGTGACCCCAAGCTGAGGGTAACCCCTGAGTGCTGCTGGGTATGGCCCAAACAAACAAAAATTGTTTGGGGGTAGGGATTTGGGTCATACCTAGCAATGCTCATGGACTGTTATATACTCTGTGCTCAGGGCTCCCTCTAGGAAGTGTTCAGGGAACTATGTGGTGTTGGGATAAAACCTAGAGTGGTCACATGCCAAAAAAGTGTGTTAACCCCTGTATTCTCTCCAGCCCACAAAGGGGGAAATAATCCTTAAACAATGTTAGTGGGGTCAGAGATGTGACTTGCTTAATGATACAGTACTTACCTGGTGTGTGTGAAGTCCTGTATTTGATCCTTACACCTCAAAAAATAAATAAATAAATAAACAAATATTATATATCAACCACATCTCAACAAAATGGGAGTAGAGAAAGTTCGGTTCATCTCCTGAGAAGGTCAAGAGTAATCTCTATAAAGAGGAAACATTTCAACTAAGGACTGAAACATGAAAGGTAAATAAGAACCAGCCCTGTGAAGATCTATCCATAGAGTCAAAAAAAAAAAAAGAAGGATCCAGAGTGAGCACAATGGACCATTGCAGGGACAAGTGGAGGGGTGTTTATAAACATTATATGGTATTGAACTTCTAATAATTATGTAGGGAAGTGTTTTATGTTGTTGTCTCAGTACCTAGGAGAATGTCAAGAATTTCATATTAAAGTTATGCCATATTAAAGTATTTAAGGTAGTTAGAAAACCACGTCTAGGCTTAGTGAAGTGTAGGGCACAGAATGACCCAGCTGGTTTACAACTTTCCTTTTGGTGCTGCTGGTTTCATTTGATCCCATACAGGGAACGTTTGTAATGTATGGCGATTTTATAGCTATGGTAGATTAAAGTAAGAAATGCTCGATTTCTCTGCTTTCCCCTCTGAGAATTGAGAACATGAACAGGAAGGGAGAATATTCCACTGACACCCATTAATAGCAATAAACCTTTAGGTAGAAGGAGGGCAGCCATAGAGGAAAAGTTTGATGCTTTTCTGAAAATCTCTTTTGAAAAATACTCTTTAATTTATTTTTTTATTTTTTATTTTTTCATTTTTATTAGTGAAACACCATGAGGTACAGTTGTAGACTTAAAAATTTTTGTGCTTGGATTTCAATTATACAATGATCAAATACCCATCCCTCCACCAATGCCCATTTTCCACCACCACAGGTCTCAGTATCCCTCCAACCCCCCATCCCCCCATCCCACCCTGCCTCTGTGGCAGGGCATTCCCTTTTGTTTTCTCTCTTCTTCGTCCTCCTCTTCCTTGTCCTCGTCTTTCTCCTCCTCCTTCTTTACAGTACCAGGGATCAAACCCAGGTCTCCATATGTTCAAGGCATGGATTTTCCTGCTGAACCACCTTCCTAGCACTGGATGTTTCTAAAAGATAATTCTGATTTTTGTAAAAAAAAAAAAGTTAGAGTCCACAGGTATTTGAGAGAGTATTAGCAGTGAAATATGTTATGAAGCTATCAAATGAGCCCAGGCAGGAGATTATAGTGAATTATAAATGGTGGTAGAAGCTATAACACTGGGCATTCATAGTTGGAATTATGGTGGGATAAGAGCTGTATTGAAAAAACAGATTGCTCAACCATAATGCCCAAAAGTAGAAAGAGAGTATGGGGAATATTGTCTGCTATGGAAGTAGGGGAGGGTGGGCAGGGGGTGGTATACTGCGGAGATTGGTGGTGGGGAATGTGCACTGGTGGAGGAATGGGTGTTTGGTCATTGTGTGATTGTAACCCAAACTTGAAAGCTTGTAACTTTCTCATGGTGATTCAATAAAATTTAAAAAAACAACAACAAAACAGATTGCTCAGTGATAGAAGCTGGGCCATTAGTGGTTTCTAAGGTCAGATGAGTAATTTGATACAGAAAGAGATAGCAGATAATTCCAAAGTTTCAGGCCTTGGGGCATGAGCAAGGGTGAAAGGGTGAAGTTTTAATATGTTGTAGGTAAGTAGGGGAAGATTCCAGTTAGGGTAAAGAAATCAAAATTAGGTTCTCTATATCCCTCTGATGCTCAGATGAGGGGTAGAGGTGAGTGCTGAGTGTTAGAATGTAGGATGGAGGTAAAGGGTCTAGGCTGGAGGTTGAATTTAGATTTCTGTTTCAAGTAGGACTGAGGACAATTCATGTTATGATCATAACTGAAAGTTTTTTTTCTCCCATACAAAGTGTCTGTCTGGGAAGCTGGCCAGAAAAGCTGGCTGGGATCCAGAGCTACATTTAAGCTCCCCAAGGTTATGAATCTATAGTGTGTTTACTGCTGCATTCCCAGAGTCTAAAACGATGGATAGCATAAGGGAGGAGAACTCGAGGGAGGACCCCCCTACGTTTCTATTCTAGAAAAGTGGTCCAACCACTTGTGAAGCTGGGAAACCCAAGAAAAAAGAGAAGTTGGGGCAGAGAGAAGGCTCAGAAATTCTGCAAAATGATGACTGTGACACATTTCATGGGCTATGAGTTTAAGTATTAGGCTAGTGCTGCAGCTTCAACACCCTCAGCAGTGGCACCAATGGGCTGATAAAAAGGCAACTTTCTGGGTCAGAGCTGTAGTACAGCAGGTAGGATTGATTGCCTTGCACACAGCCAACCCAGGTTTGATCTCAGGCATCCCAGATGTACCACCTTTCCCCAATTCCTGCCCACCGAGGGCAAAGCCAGACATAAGCCCTGAGCACCACTAAGTGTGTCCCCACCCCAAATAAACAAAAGCAGCTTTCTGGTGCCCACCTGAGTTAGGATCCCTTAAGCTGCTCTTCTAGGACTCCCCCACCCTCAACCTTTGAGAGACTTTGAATCAGCACTGAGTCTAGAACATGGCTATTGTAGAACAAGTGAGGAAGTGACGTGGCCCTCAGGTGGGGGTTACTGTAGAGATATGAGAGGGAGGTTGCCTGCGGAGAAGCTTCAGACCTAGCTCCCCTGGAGCAAACAGGAGCAAAGCTCCCTAAGTGCAGCTCTGCCCTGAGCGATGGGAGACCGCCTGTTCTCTGCAGACTAGCTCGGGAGGAAGCAGGCTTCCTGAGTCTGCTGCTGCCCAGGGAAACCTAACTCCTGTCCCAGGAGAGCCTTCCAGGTCTGTGTGCACCAGAAAGGGCCAGGATCCTGGAGACACACAGGATGAGAAAGCTGGGTTTGTGGTCAGGATTTTGACAATTTATGGGACCAGAGGACATACTTTAAATCATCAGAAGATGTGCAGTCCCCAAGGCTCTCAGGACAATGAATGGGTTCATGGATGAAAACAAGTAGCAAAATGGGATCATGGATTAATCACCCAAATAATAAACTAATTCTTATTCACTTGACTTATTTTTGCTATGCCAGGGATTGACCTCTCACATGTAAAGCTCATTCTACCCCATAAAGAAGCATAGTAAGGGAAGAAGGAATGGGCAAAGGCAACAGATTTGTTGAGATTTAGCCTATAGAAATGAGCACCAAGTGGAAAGGGTAGAGAGTGAATGGGGGAGGACCGTGGGACACAGAGGGGGCAGGTAACATTCTGGTGGTGGGTGTGATGCTAGAGTGACGAGTTCGCAAAATTATCATTAACAGAATTGTACATCACTACTGGGTATGGAGAGAGGAGAAGTAAAACACAATGCAAAATCATTTTCCATGAAAACATTTTCCATCTTCTACTGTTTCTGTTTTTTATTTCCTTATGTATATACTAGGAAGTATATATAAAATCTGTTAAAACTAAAATTCATAGAGATTCAGTTTTTCCTGAAATAGAAAATATGAAAATTAGAAAATGTAGGTTAAAAATATCAACTTTGGGGATTTGATTGATAAAAGTCATTAAATCACTGTCAAGTAAAACCTAGATGTTTGACAGACCAAAGCCTTGGAGTTATGATGGATCACAGTTTGAAACCTTACTCTCCCATTCAAAATGCAATGATCTTAAGTGATTTAACAGTTTCAGTATTGATGAATGTCACCTGACTTGGCTATTTTGCCAAATGTAGGTGATTTACAATTTCCATGAGAGAAGTGAGGAAGGAGGAAGTAATAGCTTCAAGAGAGGGTGCCATTATTTTTTACTTGATCAGGCTCCCTGAGAAGTGGTTAGGGAATTTGAACTGGTAAAATCTGCAATAAGCACCTGTTAGACCATGGAAGATCATATCCCACCAGCTTTACTGGGCAGCTGTCAAGCTCACTTGATCTACACAGTAGGAAAACTGGTCCCCATCATTTAAGTGCAGGTTACTGTTTTCAGGAAAAAGAGAAGTCAGTCCTGTTGCCCTTCCAGGTCCATTATTTGTCCTCAAGAAAAAGAATTTAAGAAGGACACAAATAGTGAAATAAATACCTTTATCTAGGGAAATACATGTGAGTATGGGTGGGGGAGAGATTCAGTTAAGAGACAATATGGGCTTCTCCAGGGGGAAAAGAGTACCAAGGTCACTTATAAAGTAAAAGAAAAGAATTACACGTGTTAGATTACAAGTGAACATCCAGAATGGTAAATGCATACCACTTTTCTTTAAAAGATGATATTTTTTCCCCAAAATAAATTCACTTTAGACTTTCTATGATAAGAATCTGGAAGGGTGGTAATAAGGATGAAAGTTTTGTTTTTTTGTGATCCTCTCATTTTTCTTTTCAAAGCACTTTGTTGTTCTTGAAGCTCTATCCTTTTCTGAGAGAGCCCTCCCTGCTCTGGGAGGCTCATCATTTATGCGTCTCTAACAAGTATGTGACCATTTTGCCTACTTCAAAATGACTAGTAACAAGATAATTTTTTTAGTACTTTATACAAGAATTTCCAGAGGTCCCTTTCTGTCTGTCTGCTTGTCTATCTAGAAATTGGGAATAATAAATGACAAACCAGTTGTGTAAGGATTAAACTGAGTAATAAATATGTTATACTTAATATAGTATTTGGAACACCATAATTGTTTGATAAATTGCAACTTTTAAAATTTTAGTTAACTTCTAAAAAAGAAAAAGTTCTGCTGTATACATTGCTTTAGGACTCTGTTTCTCTAAGTAATACAATTTTTCTCAATGAAACATAGTAGTGGACCAGAGACAATACAGCAGGCAAGTTCTTGCATAGCATGTAGCTAACGTGGGTTCATTCCCTGGCATCCCATATGGTTCCCCAAGCCAGGGGTGATCCCTGAGCATTGCTGGGTGTGACCCAAGAACCACATAAAAAATA
>JAOXYA010000020.1:16442147-16458029 GCA_028565675.1 Sorex palustris
TCTCCAATGGAGACGTTACTGGGCCCGCTCGAGCAAATCGATGAACAACGGGAGGGCCTTTACCTTTTTACCTTTTAAACTTGGGCTGCATGTAAGGCAAGCGCTTTACCAACCCTACTATCTCTTCAGCCCGAAGTTCAGTTTTAATTCAATCATCTATAGCCCAGAAAAGGGAAATATTCTCTTATTTCTGTGATTCTTAACAAACAAAATTGTTTCTTAGTAGAATGATCCTTTAAATTTGGGGCTGGAGGAGCGGGAGCAATAGCACAGGGGATAGGGCATTTTCCTTGCACGCGGCCGACCTGAGTTCGATTCCCAGCATCCCATTTGGTTCCCTGAGCACTGCCAGGAGTAATTCCTGAATGCAGAGCCAAGAATAAACCCTGTGCATTGCCAGGTGTGACCCCCCAAAAAAGCAAAATAAATAAATAAAAATTTTTTTAAAAAATTGGGGGCTGGAGACAAAAATCTGGAAAAAACCCAAGTGCCCTAGAACAGATGACTGGTTAAAGAAACTTTAGTACATCAACACAATGGAATACTATGCAGCTGTTAGAAAAGATGAAGTCATGAAATTTGCATACACGTGGTTCTACATGGAAAGTATCATGCTAAGTGAAATAAGTCAGAAAGAGAGAGGGACAGACTTAGAGAGACTGCACTCATCTGGAGAATATAAAGTAACAGAATGGGAGATGAACACGAAGAATAGTTGAGATAAGTACCAAGAGATTTGCTCCATGGCTTGGAAGCCAGCAGCACATGCTGGGGGAAAAGGCAGCTCAGATAGAGAGAGGAACACCAAGTAAAGGGAATAGCACCCTTGGGATGGGGGATGTGTGCTAAAAGTAGTGGTTTATTTCCTTTCTATTTCCTTTAGGGTGTTGCAAACCACAACACCCTAAAGGAAATAGAGAGCAAAAGGGAATGCCCTGCCACAGAGGCGGAGCAGTTGTGGGGGGGGATGGGATGGGGGGTGGAAGGGTTACTGGGATCTTGGTGGTGGAGAATGGGCACTGGTGGAGGGATGGGTACTCGATCATTATATAACTGAAACCCAAGCACAAAAATTTGTAAGTCTACAACTGTACCTCATGGTGTTTCACAAATAAAAATTTTTTTAAAATAATAAAACAGCACTGCACTGTCTTCCCATTGTTCATCGATTTGCTCAAGCAGGCCCAGTAACATCTCCATCGTGAGACTTGTTGTTACTGTTTTTGGCATATCAAATATGCCATGGGTAGCTTGCCAGATTTTGCCATGCAGGCGAGATACTCTTGGTAGCTTGCCAGGCTCTCCGAGAGGGGCTAAAAAAAATACTGTGTATAGACATGAGAAGGAAAATAAGCTGAATAGGAATAACCAATTTATAACTCGTAAGAAACAAGTGTGTGAAATGGAGAAATAATATAGTGCAAGGTGCTGGCCTTGCATGCCACTGACTATCAGTACTATCCCAGCAGCGCATATGGTCCCCTGAGCACCACCAGAAGTGACCCCTGAATACAGAGCCAGGAGTAATATCTGAGCACTGCTGAGTGAGGAAAAAAAACAAAGGTGAAGAGCAGGGTCAACCCAGTATGTTCTCTTTTCAAGGGAACGGGGCAGTTTCCCTGGGTGATATATGGGATCATCAATTCTATGTATTGTCAAAGCGGTGCGGAGGCTGCTTAGGGTGGCCTGGCTGCTGTCCCTAATGACCTTTGAATAAGTAGGGAGATTCCAAACAAAACAAAAACAAAGACAAGCCCAGAGTAGCCCAATTTATTTGCATTATGTGATTTCTGTGAGACAGGGCTTGGTAACATGAGGAGTCTTTGTAACTGATTCTTTAATAGCATCGACCATTTTGGATATGACTATGGAAAATCTCTATTAATCATCACAAATATCAAAGATGACAAAAGGGAAGGACTTGTCCTAAAATCAAAAGAAAGGTCTCTCAGCCCACCAAAAAGTTGAATCTGAAAAAAATTGAATGATAATTAAAATCACTTTGGACAATGCTTGTCACATCAAAAAACTTCAGATTCTCTCTGCAGTTGTATTCATCAGGACTTATAGAGCAACATAGGTTTGGCTTCTAATTTGACTTTGAGAATTTTTGGACCATAGTCCTTGAAATTCATCCTTATTGATGGATTCTCAAGAATATTGATTCTACTGTATTAGATTGAGTGGTTTATTTTAAACTACAGTGCAGAGAGCAGTACTTTACTTGAAACAATAAAATAATAACCACCATCATTTTTCCTCTCCCCCTCATTTAGACTTTGACCAGGAGAGAATAACTATAAGAAACTACTAATTTACAAAATGTGCAGATGACCTAGTTTATTCATAACCATAGGAGTTTTAATTTATTAAGCAACAATTTAATATAAGCAGGGCCTAGTAATTCTAGTTCATGGTGTGTTTTGTAGGAGAATAATGTAATACTTAATGGGGAAGATAAATTTATTATTAGAAAATTTTAATAATGAACAAAATTATGTTTGGATATTTTCATGGGAAGTAATTAGTTGGAAACTGTCCTTCCCTGAACTGTGGCAGTATTGGTAGCAATTCATTTCCATGTCTCATGTGGTGGAAAGGAAGGAGGGTCAGGAGTCTGATACTATGTGGTCAGTCCATTGCCTGTCATTAAAATAAACACAGGATACCCATTAGCTCCAGCTCCTGCTTCAGCTCCAACCCAGAGATCTATAGCAATGGCATATGAAAGATTTGACTTCATAACCCCAAGTTCCTTAAGAACCTGCAGAAAGTCCTAGCAATTATCTCTTCGCTTCATTTGTTCAACTCCTTAAAATCTGTCCCATACACAGAATAAAATCTCCTTTACATCAGAGCATTTCTAGAATTCCATGATAAAATACAAATATTAAACCAAGGGAGGAACACACTCAATAACTGTGAATCTATGAGAACTCAGGTAGTTAGTTATGTGACAGACAGGTCTTGGGAACAGACCATATATATTTACAACCCTGCAAAGAAATAAAACCCTGCTCATCAAAACAATTTATGTAAATAAAGAAGTCATTGGTTTACAGAAGTAGCCTGAGGTAAGTCATAGGATTAAGAGGAAAGCAGAAAGAATGAAGTCACTTGGTTTGGAACCATGAAAATTCTTCCCATCTATTCTCAGTGCTGTTTCACTCTATGTGTTCATATAATACTCCAGTTCATAAGATGTGCTTTTAACCCAGATTCTTACAGATTGAGCTGCTCTTGGTGTATCCTACTCTAGCAGCAGCTGGTGTTGGTGTTTATGATGATCAACAAGAGAGACAGATTCTTTTTTTTTTCCCATAGAGCATCTGTGTATTAGTCCCAGAGAAAACTATGAACAGTCCAGCGGGTTACATAGTCACCTCTCAGATCACCACTAAAATCTGAAGAAAGAAGTAATAATATTGGTTCAGGGAGCCAGAGAGATTGTACAATGAGTAAGGAACTTGTATTGCACATAGCCAACCCAGGTTCGTTTCCTGGCACAACATATGATTTTTTCAGGGCCCCCACCAGGAGTGATTCCTGAACACAGAGACAGGAGTACGTCCTGAGCACTGCCAGGTGTGCCCCCTGCCAAAAAGGATTAGTTCAATATAGAACAAAAGTCCACCTCTGTGACCAGAGAAGGCCATCAGGATTGGAAGCCCATGTGGAGTACTTTCAAAAAAGGGAACATTTGCCAACCATAAATGAGAGAGAAATAAATGAGACATTTATTCCTCACTAAGAAGAGAAAAATTAGTCTGGAGTTCATGGTAATCCATAGGCTAAGGAATAAGAAAATTAGTAATGAACTCACCGCAAGGACTATAGCTGGTTTACAGCAGCACAGACCATATAACAAGCACGTAATTTTCCCATGCTTTGTATGCTATGGGGATCTTGACTTTTGTAATGATACCAAGTCTAATAGTCTGCGCAGTTCCAAAGAACTGTGGAGTTAGTGGTGAATTCAATCACCCTCACTTAAGAATTGTGAATTCTTGGAAGTCTGCCCCATGAGCAAAGGGGAGAAAGCAGCTGGAATAGGGAAGGGATCACCAAGAAAAAGATGGCTGGAGGAATTGGTTGGGGTCGAAGATGTGTGCAGAAAGCAGATAAAGGACCAAACATGATAACTTCTCAGGGTCTATATTGCAAACCATAATGCTCAAAAGTAGAGAGAGAGATTATGGGGAATCATGTCTGCCATGGAGGCAGAGGGAGGGTGGGAAAGGGGGGTATACCAGGGAAATTGGTGGTGGGGAATTTGCACTGGTGGAGGGATGGGTGTTTTATCATTTTGTGATTGCAACCCAAACATGAAAGCTTATAACTATCTCACAGTGATTCCATAAAATTTTTTAAAAAAAGAATTGTGCGTTCCAAAGTAAATGGGGCTATCTGGTTTACAACTGGACTTGGAAATGGGTTTAAGGTAGTGGAAACAAACAATAAATCTGTTCTCTCTTTTTCCCTAGGGAAAAAGTGTTTCAAAATGTGAGATATATGTGGGTGTATTTAAGGAGTTGTCACTGAAAAAAATTGTAAAACCATTGGTGTTGGGCATGTTTTGAGTGCAGCTCTAGACTGAATCCTTGGCTGGAAGCTTGAGGGAGAAATGGGAATATAAAATGGACAGAAAGAAGATCCTACAGGGTCAGAAGATGCCTTGAAATTTACCTTAACATCTTCCTCTTGTTTATGAGCATGACCTCTTCAGAACACCACAATCACATGAGTAGCCTAATCTCACAGTTTAAGATTTTCAAGAATGACCAACAAAAGGATCCCAAACAAGACAGGAGGAAGGAAATGATAAAACTTAGAGTAGAAATTAACAAGATGGAAGCCCAAAAAACAATACAAAAGATCAATGAAACCAAAAGTTGGTTTTTCGAGATAATAGACAAGATCAATAAACCTCTAGCAAGACTCAGAAATAAAGGGAGAGAGGAAACCCTAATAAACCAAATCAGAAATGAAAAGGGTGACCTCACAACATAAACAGAAATTCAAAGGATCATCAGAGATTACTTTGAGAATATGCCACAAAACAAGAAAACCTTAAGGAAATGGATGTTTCTGTATTCCTATAACCTCCCAAGGCTGAACAAAGAAGACTTGGAGTATCTGAACAGACCTATCACTATCAAGGAAATTGAAACGGTAATTTAAAAAAGTCTCCCAGAAAACAAAATTCCTGGTTCAGATGGATTCATTAGTGAATTCTTCCAAATCCTTAAAGAGGACTTATTCCCAATCCTTTTCAAGCTCATCCAGAAAATTGAAGAATCAGAAACACTTCCAAACAGCATCTCTGAAGCAAATATCACCCTAATACCAAAAGCAAAAAAGATACCACAAAGAAAAAGAATTACAGGCTGATATCCCTGATGAACAATACAAAGATCCTCAACAAAATCCCAGCAAACAGAATCCAATGGGGGATGGACCAATAGTACAGCAGGTAGGGCATTTGCCTTGCACACAGCTGACCCAGGTTCAGGTTCAGTCCCAGCATCCCATATGGTTCCCAGGAGTAATTCTTGAGTTCAAAGACAGCAGTAACCCCTGAGTATTGGTGAGTGTGACACCCCCCCCAAAAAGCAAAAACATAAAATTAAAAAAAAAACAAATCCAATAACTCATCAAAAAGATCATACACCATGACCAAGTAGGATTCATCCCAAGGATGCAAGGATGGTTCAACACTTGCAAGTCAATCAGCATAATACAACATATCAATAAAAGAAAAGATTAAAACCATATAATCATATAAATAGGTTCAGAGAAAGATTTGACAAGATCCAGCACCGTTCAGGATAAAAACTCTCAACAAAATGGGAGTCTAAAGTGCTTTCCTCCGTATAGTCAAAGCCATCTACTAACAAGCCCACAGCAAGTATTATTCTCAATGGGGATAAACTAGCACTGTCCTTCCGTTGTTTATGGAATTGCTTGAGTGGACCCAGTAATGTCTTCATCGTGAGACTTGATGTTACTGTGTTTGGCATATTAAATATGTCACGGGGAGCTTGCCAGGCTTCGCCATGCGAGTGAGATAAACTAAAAGCCTTCCCTCTATGATCAGGGACAAGACAAGATTACCATCTCTTGTCACTTCTATTCAATATGGTACTAGATGTTTTTGCCATAGCATTTAGGCAAGAAAAAAAGATCAAGGATATCCAGATAGGAAAAGAAGAGGTCAAGCTATCACTACTTGTGCGTGACATGATATTAACACAAGTAGTGATAGCTTGACCTCTTCTTTTCCTCTTTTTCTCTTTGCTATGGCAAGAACAATAAACCCCCATGAATAACTAACGATATTATGGGAGAAAGAAGATGGGTGGCATCATCTTCCCCAACTTCAAACTGTACTACAAAGCAGTAGTAATTAAAACAGCATGCTATTGGAATAGAAACATATTCATAGATCAGTGGAACAAAGTTGAATAATCTAACACAGACTCTCAAGTATATGGTCACTTAATCTTTAATAAAGGAGCAAGAAATGTGAAGTGGAGCAAGAAAAGCCTCTTCAACAAGTATTGCTGGGAATAATGGACAGCTACATGCAAAAAAAAAAATTGAACTCAGACCTGTAACGCCAAGCACAAAAATTCAGATGAAAGTGAATTAAAGACCTCAATATCAGACCTGAATCCATAATGTACTTGGAGGAAAATGTAGGCAGAACTTTCCACGACATTGAAGCTAAAGGCATCTTCAAGGATGAAACACCACTGACCAAGCAAGTGGAAACAAACATAAACAAACAGGACTACATTAAACTAAGAAGCTTCTACACCTCAAGAGAAACAGTGACCAAAATACAGAGAGAGCACACGGAATGGGAAAAAATATTTACCCAACACCCAGCAGATAGGGACTTAATATTAAGAATATCAAAACACTGGTAGTACTTTACAAGAATAAAAAACCCAACCCTATCAAAAATGGGGAGAAGAAACTAACAGAAGCTTCCACAAAAAAGGAAATATAAATGGCTAAAAGACACATGAAAAAAAATGCTCTACATCACTAATCATCAGGGAGATGCAAATCAAAACAACGAGATACCATCTCACACCACAAAGACTGGCATACATCAAAAAGAACAAGAACAGCGAGTGCTGGTGTGGAAATGGGCATAAAGGGACTCTCATTGTTGGTGAGAATGCCGACTGGTTCAGCCTTTTTGGAAAACAATATGGGCATTCCATAAAAAACTAGTAATTGAGCTTCCATATGATCCCACAATACCACTTCTGGGAATATATCCACAGGGTGCAAAAAAGAACAGTAGAAATGACATCTGCACCTGTTTGTTCATTGCAGTACTCTTCACAATAGCCAGAATCGAAAAACGACCAAGTGCCCAAGAATAGATGGCTGATTAAAGAAACTTTGGTACATCTACATAATGGAATATTATGCAGCTGTTAGGAAAGATGAAGTCATGAAATTTGCTTAGAAGTGGATGGCCATGGAGAGTATCATACTAAGTGAAATGAGTCAGAAAGAGAGGAATAGACATAGAAGGACTGCACTCATTTGTGGAATATAAAATAACATAATATGAGACTGACACTCAAGGAAAGTAGACACAAGGGCCAGGAATATTGCTCCATAGTTGGAAGCCTGCCTCATAAGCTGGAGGAGAAGGCAGCTGGAATAGAGAAGTCACTGATGGTTGGAGGGATCATTCAGGATGCGAGATGTGTGTTGAAAGTAGAAAAAGGACCAAAAGTGATATCCTCTCAGTACCTGTATTGCAAATTATAATGTCCCAAAGTAGAGAGAGAGAGAGTATGGGGGAAATTGTCTGCCATGGAGGCAGGGGGATGGTTAGAATGGGTGTGGGGGGAAACTGGGGACATTGGTGGTTATAAATGTGTGCTGGTGGAGGGATGGGTGTTTGAACATTGTATGACTGAAACTCAAACATGAAAGCTTTGTAACTGTTATCTTACTTGATTCAATAAAACAAACAAACAAACAAAAAAAAGGAAATGGGGTGTAGAATGATAGTACAGAGGGTAGGGTACTTGTATTGCATGTAGCCAACCTTGATTTGATCCCTGGCACCACATTTAGTCCCCTGAGCACTATCAGGAGTAATTTTTGAGAGCAAAGCCAGGAGTAACCCTTGAGCATTGCCAAGTGTGAGCCTCCCAGAAAAAGGGAGTTGGGGGAAACTAGTAGAAAACAGTTACTAACACGAAAGTCCTGTAGGGTCAGAGTAAGGTTCTTGCCTTGCACACAACCGACCTGGGTTCAATCCCTAGCACCACATATGGTCCTCCAAGCCCT
The DNA here is from genome assembly GCA_028565675.1 of Sorex palustris. Lineage (NCBI taxonomy): Eukaryota > Metazoa > Chordata > Mammalia > Eulipotyphla > Soricidae > Sorex > Sorex palustris. The sequence continues at coordinate 16,450,473 of JAOXYA010000020.1, forward strand.
ACCAGGAGTGATCTCTGAGCACAGAGCCAGGAGTAAGCCCTGAGCACCATCAGGTGGAGTTCCCAACCATACCCCCAAATACATAAGCCAGAGTCAAATATGGTTGCTGCCAGAGTTAGATGGAGAAAGAAAAGGAGGTGGCATGGGAGAAAGAGAAGGGAAGCTCGCACTTGCTGTGCAGCATTGGGCATAAAATATGCCGAGGGATCCAATGTGGACACTTGGGCGAGCCAGGATGTGCTGCAGTTCCATGAACTGTACCCCGGCCCCATGTCAGTGTGCTTTCAACCACAGTTTAGTTCATGCCACCGCATGGCCCTCAAACATCTCTAGAGCAGGGAGTAGCCCCAAGTATCAACTGGTATGGTGTAGATAAAGATTCCCCAAAAAAGTAATTTTGAGAATAATAAATTCATTGATTTAATTAAATAGCAAAGTTGGATGAGAGCTCAGTTGGTTGATTGCGTGCTCTGTACACTGGAGGCTTGGGTTGACCAGCACCACATGGTCCCTGAACACTGCCAGTTGTGACTGCAAAACAAAAATAAAATTGTAAAATTAAAATGAAATATGCGTTGGCCAAGAAAAAACTATATATCTTTTTGTTGTTGGCTTATTCTTGGTTCTGTGCTCAGGAATCATTCTTGACAGTACTTGGGGGCCATATGGGGGGTAATGGGTGTTGAGCCAGGATCAGCCACATGCAAGGCAAGTGACTTAACTCCTATTATATATTTCTGGTACAATAATTACATTTATTTCTTTGTGTGGGGGGGGGCAGATATTTGGACTATACATACTGATATTTAGTGCTTACTCTTGGTTCTGCACTCAGGAATTACTCCTGGCAGGCTCAGGGCACCATGTGAGATGCTAGAGATTGAACCCAGGTTTGCCTTATGCAAGGCAAGTGTCCTACCCACTATACCATCTCTCCAGACCCATATATTTCTTGATTACTGAATATAACGAACCTCAGAAAAGTACACAAAATCAGAATCATAGAATGCCCAATGATATTAAGGCATGTATTTCCAAAGCATACCTGAGTCAGGAAAGACAGCATGAGTAGCATTCCTTCCTGATCCAATCTCTCCCCCACACAGATAACTATCTTGACCTCTATAATTACATGCTTTTAAATATATAAAGAGTTTTATAATCTATCTATACAAACCTAAGTTCATTGAAGGATTTTATATAAATGGAATTATACTATACTTATTCCTTCATATCTTACTTCTTTTATTTTAAAAATGTGTTTTCAAAGACCAGGGCAAAAGTACAGCATGTAAGGCATTTGCCTTGCATGTGGCAGGCCCAGATCCTGTCACTGGCACCTCATATAGTCCCCTGTGCCTTCCAGGAATGATCCCTCACTGCAGAGCTAGGATAATTCCTGAACACTGCCAGCTGTGACACAGAGAGAGAGAGAGAGAGAGAGAGAGAGAGAGAGAGAGAGAAGTGAAGAAAAGAAAAGAAAAGAAAAAAAGAAAGAAAAGAAAAAGAAAATGTTTCAGGGCTGAAGCATAGCTCAGTGAGCTGAGTGCATGCTTTGTGGACTGCAGAACAGGCTGCAACTCCTGGTATCCTAAGTACTGAGCTGGGAGTAGCACCACTAGATGTGACCCAACCCTACCCTGCAAAGAAATAATTTTCTATTCTGAGGTTATGAAGATTCTCCTCTCTAATATTGATAAACAGCTTCTTGTTTCTCATGGTAGATGCCCGTGTTGCTTCAGTGACTGATACTAGGCTCGCCCCCAGGTAAGCTAAGCACAGCTCAGGGGCAGAGACAGGCTTTATATGTTTAAGGCTCTGGCTCTGGTCCCTGGCACTGAAAAGGGAGAAAGAGGGATGAAAAGGATGTGGACTGAGGGCGAGGAACATGGGTGTAGGTCTGCACACAGAGCGGCTGCAGCCCACAACCTTTACCACTGTGCAGCCAGAGCACAGGCTCTCCAAAGAGCCCCCGGGGAGGGCGCAGTGGCACAGACCACCAGAGCAGGGACTGGGGTTTTACTTGGGCAAAATAAGGGAAGTTTAGTACCTTTTCCAGATCTGGCCCCTGAACTCTTGTATCCATATACATGATCTCTGGAAGGTAAGAGATTCTATTTAGAGGAGGAAAAAAATGGAATGGCAATGTTAAATGGCCTTACAGAGGGGCCGAGTGAGTACAGTGAGTAGGGCTCTTGCTTTCACCCCCGGCATCCCATATGGTCCCCTGAGCATCGCCAGAAGAAATTCCTGAGAGCAGAGCAAGGAGTCAGCTCTGAGCATCACCGGGTATGACCCCAAAACCAAAAAAATTAAAATACACAAATAAATAAATAAATTGGGGGCTTGCTGATAAGAATGCTTGTGGAGGGACCAGAGTGAATAGTGCGGTGGGTAGGGTGTTTTCCTTGCACATGGCGACACTAACTTAGATTCCCACTCCCCATCTGGTACCCCAGCACCTCCAAAAGTAATCTCCTGAGCACAGAACCAAGAGTAAATTCTGAGCACCACCGGTTGTATCCCTAAAAAACAAAACCGATCCAAAACCATCATTTAATTCTTGAACCCAGCTATAGAAAGCAAATCATTTCACAATGCCTTTTCAGCATGTCTGATTTTGGGGTGTAAACTCTAAATAATAATGGTGCATCTTTTATCGAAACAATGAATCTAGTCAAAGTAGATAGAGTGTTAACTAGAATTCATCTGCCTCACAGGCATTGGGAGGTTTGGGGGGGGGTTTATCGGGGTTCTTCATGGTGAAAAATAAGTATTGGTAAAGGAAAATGTGTTTGATATTTGCATGACCGAGACCTAGACCTAAACCTAACTTTTCCCACAGTGATTCAATAAATAAATAAATTTTAAAAAATAATAAAAAACAAAACCAAATAAAACTATTAGTGGATAATTAATAGAAGGCTCTCTCAGATCACCTTGCCTTGGAGTCTATTATGTCCCAAATTACTTCAAAAAATACTTTCAACCACAAATCACAGTTCTTTTTTTGGGGGGTCCTTAGGGCTTACTCCTGGTTCTGTGCTCAGGGATCACTGCTGGCCAACTCAGAGGGCCGTATGCAGTGTTGGAGACTGAGCCCAGCTTGGCTGTGTGTACAGCAGCCACCTTACTTACTAGACTATCTCTCTGGCAAAAGTCAGAGTATGACTTGCTGAATACCTGGAACTCAACTCAAGGTCTTTTTTTTTTTTAGTTTTCAGTCAAGCTCTCAGTGGGAGCTGTAGTCTCAGCTGAAGGGTCAACTACTCCTTTACTCATTTAATTTGTTTGAAAGTCGCTAAGGGGCCAGCCAGAGTGACAGTAAAGCACTTGTCTTGTGGCCAGCCTAAGTTCAATACTCCACATCCCACTTGGTTCCCCAAACCCTGCCAGGAGAGACTACTTTAAGGCTTGCTTGCCCTTTCAAGCCTGTGTTCTCTCTCAGCATGTATTTCACTTTTCTCACACTTGCTAACTTTTCAAGCCCAGGTTCTCTCTTTGATACGTATCTCTTCCCCTCCACCCCCATACCTCATGGCTTACTCTTGGCTCTACATGCAGGGATCACCCATGGTGGAACTTGGAGGACCATTTGGGGTGCTGAGGATTGAACCCGGGCTGGCCAGCCGCATGCAAGACAAGTGCCCTACCTGTTGTACTATCACTAGACCCTGGAGTTCTCTCTTAAACACATATTCCTGTCTTTCTCCCCTCACATATTTTTTAAGTAAATTCTTTTGTTTAATCTTCAGGATGGCCAGGGAAGGCCTCGATGGCTCTCCCACTAGGCGCCCGGGTTGGGTGGTCTCGCGCTGCTCACCCAGCTGGGACAGCCCAGGCCATGCACGAGGGGGTTGAAGGAGAAAATGAGGGCCAAGCCTGTTGACTGATCAGTCGCCATTTATTCCATTCTCCCCACGCTCCTGTTCCAGTCTCTCTAAGCCCCCCATTCTAGTCTCACACTACCCCTCATTCCCATCTTCTCCTGTCTCTCCTGTTTATCTCTCTGCACTCCATCCTGCTGCCCTGCTCTCTTTCTCTCCTCCCCTCCAACTCTCTTGTCTCTCTAACTCCTGGCATCTCTCTCCAACTCTCTAGTCTCTCCACTCCCAGCACTTTTAGCAAAATCAACATAAGAAAGTCCTTCCTGACTGCCCATCAGGCTCAAGGGCAGAAATACCGCCTAGGTATTCCTCTTCTCCTTAGTCTGATAATTTAATTAACATCTTAATTCTACTTCTTAATATTAGTTATTTTTGTATGGACACAGTAAGAGATACTTTGAGACTTGTAGGGTGGCTCTCCTGGAACATCTTGCCACAGAATTAGACTACAGTGCTCAGGCAAGATTAATCTTTCCTAACTCTAGCAGGGTCCGAATTTAGTTATTAATTTTTGGATCATGACAGAGTTTGTCCATGACCATGCTCTTATAGTTAAGCATTATGGCACTTTGGCCAGACCCATTTCGATACCAGCGTAGCACATAGCTCACCGCTTGCCCTGGGTCCATTCAGTCCCTCGTCGGGACCCTGCTTTTGGGGTGCTAGGAAGTAAGGGCAACTGAGGGAACAAATGTCCAGGAGGAAAATATAATTCAGTCAATTAATTCCCAAATTACAAAAGCATAGCATTAACTGTTTTCCTGTATCCATACAAAAAGGACATTTATGCAAAGGACTTAAGAAGAGAAAAACAATATTTACAATTTAACAGACCACAAAGAAAGAAGTTTTATATAAACACAGAGGAGTGTGCTGGAGCAATAACTCAGCAGGTAAGGAGTTTGCCTTGCATGTGGCAGACCAGGGTTTGATTCCCAGCATCCCATATGGTCCCTTGAGCACCACCAGAGGTAATTCCTGAGTGTAGAGCCAGGAGTAATCCCTGTGCATCACCGAGTGTGACCCAAAAAGCAAAAAAAAAAAAAAAAGAAAGAAAAGAAAAAAATAAACACAGAGGAATGGGAGCACTGTGATGGGAGTAGTCCAGTAAACCTAACCTCCCTGTGGCAAGGCAGAAAGGACAAACCAATGTTATCCTACTTTCTTTATTAAAAAATTTTTTTAAATGTAGGAGTACTGCTATTTATTCAACCATTGATTAAACTGATTGAATTGAGCATGAACTCCACATTGCTTTTTAAATTTTTTTAATTGAATATCCATGAGATAGACCATTACAAAGCTGTTTATAATTGGGTTTCAGTCATATAATGATCCAGCACGCATCCTTCCACCAGTGTACATGTCCCACCACCAATGTCCCCTATTTCCCTACCTCTATCCCCCAATACCCCACTCCCCGTACCCCAGCCTCCCTCTATGGGAGACACTTTCCTTCTTGCTCTCTCTCCTTTTCTTTTGTGCATTATGGTTTGCAATACAGGTGTTAAGAGGTGTTTGTTCAAACATGATGTTTGTTTAGGGCATTCGGTATTTTTATCAAGACCATGAGGTTGGAGTAGCTTTTCAGTTGGGTGGCTGCTTTGGAATGTGGATATGACTGCAGAGGGTTCTGGAAGTACAGGGAGGTGCGGATGAGGTGGCCCATCCTGACCCCAAGAAAGCCTGTAGATTTCAGTTCCAAAACCTGCATACCAGAATTTTCAGCAGATTATATCTTGGTGAGGTCAGTCCTGAAAAGGTGGACTCAGACTGGGGGTATGGCAGCAATTTTGGATTTTGGAAGCAAGCAGCTGCTGGGGGCTCTGCTAGGGCGAGCTCCAGGTTGACCCACTTCCCCCTCAAATTTATCTCAGTCTGTTCAGCCATGTGTGGGATAGAGATTAATTGTGGATTTTGATCTCTTTCGAGCTTTATATATGGGTCTCTGAAATAAGGCCAATACATGAGCTTGTATAGCTGAGCCAGAGGTGGTTTGTGGGTGTGGCTCCCACATACCTAACTTTTGGCTGTTTAATTTCTTGGTAAACTTGTCCCCAAGTTATTGGGGTCCAGCCAAAGGTACAGTGGCAATTTTGGGGTATCAGTAAGCCTGAAGTAAGGCTGCTGATGCACTCACCTCACAGGTACAAGTTGACCTGCTGGTGGCACCATACCCCCAAAATAAATCCTTTCTTTCATTAAAAACTCTTCCTTCACTATTTTTCCTGTTTCTAAAATTCTGTTCAGGGAAGTAGATGTCCCTGAAATAGCTGCACAGAGGTGACTAACCTTTCCTGCAGAGATCCTCACTCCAACCTGAGAGGAATCGGGAAGCAAAAACCATCTCCCATGCAGTACAGAATGAGTGGGCTCCAGACACAGCCTGATGGCTGCCCAGAGAGAGCTGGCAGGCTGTGAGAACATCATGGGCTTTAACACTCCTGACTCAGGCCAGGCATTCCCCCAGGCACAGGGCGCCAGAACAGAGAGGTGGAAGCCCTCTTCCCTGCAGGCTGCCTCCCTGCCTCCAGCTTTACTAAGCCACCTGCAGCATAGTCATGGCTATTATGAAAGGAAACAGTTCAACTCACTCTAGCAAAGAGGCATAAAAAGCAAGGTCTCAAGAACTTTGGGGGTGTTTGTTCTTGCAGGGGCCACTCCACAGGTGCTGAAGCCACCAGAATTACACATAGCCCTACTAAGAAGGTGATGTGTGCTGGGGAAAGAACCTGGGCCTGTAAATACAAGGTCTGAGCTCCAGCCCTCTGACCTCTCGCAGTCCATGGTCCAGGGGAAGTTAAGTGCTGAGCATTCTAGGGGAGTTATGCAAGCAATGATGTGTGATGATACACTTGGAGTGTTGCCAGCCTGCGACAGTCATGACCTAGCGTCCAGAATTTTCATTGGGACTCAGTCATGGAGACATGATTGCCAGCTGCATAGCTGATCTTATCATAACTATCCCTAGATACTGCAAGGCCTGAAGCCCACACTGTAAATCACATAGTTAGCATAGCCCAAGCATGGCCGGAGGCCCCAGATAAACCAGATACTGTTATTACGTAGACTCTTCCAAGAGTTTAGGGTTACCTAATGGGAACTAGAGGCAAAGCCCAGGCTTTTCTTTCGAAAGGTCAATCCTTCCATGTGGAAGGGATGGTTTCTGGAAGGCACAGGAGCTGGAAGCTCACCACCTTCACCACTCATGGCTCGGCAAATTGCACCTGAGTTTCTTGTCAGCTTTGAGGTGCCTTGTTTTTTTCTCTTTTGGTTTCTTTTGGGTTTTGAGATAGTATTTAGGGTCTACTCCAGGCAGGCTCTGTGCTCAAGTGCTATTCCCACAGTGCTCAGAGAGCCATAGAGTAGAAGAGATCAAGCCAGAGTTGGCTATGTGCGAGGCTTTGGCCCCTGGGCTATCTCTCTGGTCTCAGAAGTACCTCTTCCTTGTGACTCGAATATTCAAATCCAGTTACAGAAATTCCATTTTCCTAAGGAACATCACCATAGAAGAGAGACGCCAAACTAGTCAGGAGGAAAGAAGAAACTTAAGGGAAACAGACGACTCAGGAATAAAACTGAACTAAACACTTAAAATCACTTAATCACTTAACTTCCCGTTAGTCGTCGATTTGCTCGAGCGGGCGCCAGTAACGTCTCCATTTGTCCC
>JAOXYA010000020.1:16471060-16473560 GCA_028565675.1 Sorex palustris
CCAAGTCAAGTGAATGACCAGGTTTAATCAATTGGGACTATCTGCACACATTACCTTCACTTAAAAAGGGAAAATCCTTTTAAACAGCTCAAGCTACAGAAATTCAATTTAGTTTATTTAGGAGGAAATGAGAAACTTGAATGGTAGGTGTGCAGTCTTATAATATCTCAGACTGATAAAAGCCTGCATTGGGGGATGGTGGGAACAGGGTACAATTGCCTTGGCCCAAAAATAATTGTTTTCTGTGAGCACAAAACTTATGATCATGTTTTGCTAAGGGAAAAAAAACCCTCTCTCCATAAGTTCTCAGTTCCCACTCATTGGTTCCCCACCCCCAATTCTGGAACCTCTGTTGGGCTGTGATGTGGCTCAGTTCTTGGTGATATGTTTTCAATTTGAGTCAAGTTGATGAGAGAAAAATTACTGAAAAGTGGGAATGAGCTGTGAGGTGAATGGGGTTTTCCTATCAAAGTGGAGGTATTTTTAAAAGCATTTATTATTTCAAACTAAAACATTTATAGAAAGCCATGAGTGTGAAGTGTATGGTTACCAGTTGCGGCTTGTGGTACTGAAAACTTCGCGTTAGTAGGAAATATTTACAGAGACTCTTTCTGGCAAGTCGTTTGTTCACAGGAATAATTTGGTCCAGAAGGCATATCAGTTTAAGATAATCAGGTACTAATATAGTTGTAACAGGCAATTAGGATTCCTTAATGTTGCCATGATTGTGACATAATTTTAGAAAGAAGTAAGTCTGTTGTTATGAGAACTTCAATGATGCATGTCTATGTCATGCACATAACATGAAGATCAAAAGTGAGAAGATTATGCCTCCACTTTCTATACTTTATGGGCTTTCCTGTAATATGGTTATTTTTGTGCAAGAGTTGAAATGATGAATATCATTTTGAACACATTTGTTTCACAGTAAAGAGGCACTTAACTAATAAGTGACAAAAGTCTGTCAATCCAAGAGATGTTATAGTACTACACTTATTTTCTTAAGAAGGTGAAGTTTGGATGTTAATCTCTGGACATCTGTTTGGAATATATAACATTCTTTATTTCCTGTGAGTTCTGGGGTGCTCTAAGGAGGGGAGTAAATCCACTTGGGTGAGAGGATTACATTTGTGTGCATTCTTAGTGCACAGGGCTTTTTATTCCTCAATTATCTGTCAGGGAGTTGATTCAGCAACATTGGAGCTGGTCTATTGTTGAATAAAGTGCAGGCTGCAAGCAATATTTATACTGTATGATCCTGTGAATGTATAAAATTTTATGTAAGTGTGTACATGTATGTGAGAAGAAAGATGTCTTGGAAGTTGTTAATATTTAATTCTGCATGGTGAATTTGACAGCGATTAGTGTTTTTCTTTGCAGTAGACTTTTAGAGTGTTTAACTTTTTTATTGGTATGAAATGTTGTCATTCAGTTTAAGAAAGTTATACAAGTCAAAGAATCATAATTTAATGAATCTATATGATATCTAATAAATAAACCAAATATGAGTTTTGTTTGTTTTGGTACCATGGATGAAACCGGGGGTTTCACACATAGGATTCATGAACTCTATCACTGAGCAATGTCCTGAGTGCCAAGAATATTACTTTATCTTAGAAGCCAAGTCTTCCTTCTACCCTGTCACTTTCATGGGTGGTAGAGGGGTTAATTGCGTGCCTGAATTTTGTGCCAATCATGTCTTTTCTTTTTGAAAAATCTAGTTTGGATGCATTCCTTAGCTCCGTATGGTTTATTTTGATTGCCTCATACTTTAACCAAGTGGAAGCAAGCTCAGTATATTCTCCCAGGATTTCTATTTAGCTCATTATGCTCTTGAGATTCTTGCATGTTCTTGTGTGCTTTTGATCTATTACTCCTCGTGGATTAATATTATTATTTAATTGCCAAAATCAAGGAAGGAATAGCTTATTTACATTCAAAACTATATGTACTGCAGGGATGCTGAAATGACCATGTTTGTGGGCCCCCAAATATTTTTTTTCCAGTTACTGAATCAGCACAAGGAGACTGCCAAAAGTTGCTGAGATAATGTGATCTGAGGGATCCCTGACCACACTTCTCCAGCCCCCTCCCTTCGGCCCCTGCCCCGAGTCACTCTTGCAGGAAAGCCACTGTGTCTAAAATGGGATCTGTACTTATTTATTTATTTATTTATTTATTTATATTTATTTATTTATTTTTTTGCTTTTTGGGCCACACCTGGTGTTGCACAGGGGTTACTATGGCTCATGCACTCAGGAATTACTCCTGGCGATGCTCGGGGGACCATATAGGATGCTGGGAATTGGGCCAGGGTTGACTGAGTGCAAGGCCAATGCCCTACCCGCTGTACTATCATTCCAGCCCCTGTAGTTATTCTTTCCACAGGTGATTCTATGCCCCCAAATAAAAGGGCTGCCGCCGCCGCCGCCGCCGCGCCCCCCTTGCCGGGTTCTCCGCCCGGACCCCCGGGCCCCGCCGCCCCCGGAGCTCCTGCCGG
>JAOXYA010000020.1:16478560-16482064 GCA_028565675.1 Sorex palustris
GTCCTAAGGAGTCTGCACCCTAGCCCGGGGTGTCTCCATCCCGGCGGCCCGGGCCTGGGAGTCCTACGCCGGATGCGAAATTCTAGGGCAATTCTGCTCGCAGTGCTCATTTATAGACAGTCCACAGACCCGGGCTGGCCTGGTGTGGAGCGGAGGGCACCCAAGAAATCGAAAAAAAAAAATTTTTTTTTTTTTTTGCAGCTTTTCTAGGATGTATTTTAGGTGCAAGGGTGGAAGAAACTTCAGGGCCGTAGGAGGTGCGTGGAAGCAGTCGGTCCCGCGGCCGGGACTTGGAGAGGGTCGGGCAGCGGGCAGCGCGCAGCCCAGGGAGCTGACGGTTGAACAGGAATTGGAGGGTGACATCGGGAGGGAGCGGGCGAGAACTCGGAGCCAGTGGAGGACTCGGCGGTGAGATGTGCCCCCACTCCGGCCGAGCCGGGCAGAAGTGGGATTACCCGGCGTCGCGCACCCCGGGGCCTCCCGCTGGACTTAGTCTTGGTCTCTCCTTGCGCTGGGTGTCCCCAGCTCCGACCGACCTTTGCGGGTCGCCTTGCCTAACCCGCCGCACCGGCCCAGGCTCGGATGCCGGGACCCGCCCGGGCTCCTTGGAGGCGCCCCCTGGTGCCGGCCCCGGCCTGGTGAACTCGCTGTGCGCCTCCGCTTTGTACCCCGACCTTTCAGCGCCGCGACCGCACGGTCGGTTGAGCAAACGCGCTTGACTTCATTTTCCCCATTGTAGGCCTTGTAGGTTTATTTTGTTCAGTGTCACCGTCCCTTTATCCGCCACCCCCACCCCCGGCCCATCGTCCTTCCCCTCTGCCCGTCTTTTGTGGTCCGGAGTCCCGCGTCTGCTCCTGAGATGAAAAGAGTGCGGAGCTGGGCCAGGCCGGAGGCCCCAGCCCCAACGCCCTGTTTTGTTCGAGTTGTGCTTTCTACACGCGAGCTCTCCCCTAAAAGTTGTACCAAATGGTTAATTTAATTATTCCAACTATAGACCAACTGCTTCTGCAGCCTGCACCACGCGTCTGGGAGGAAAAAAGAAACCATCTATAAGAAATAATCTAATAAAAGTGAAGTGTAGAAAAACCCCTCCTGATTTTCAACCGGCACAAATAGAATTAGAGCTTCAGCATCCTTTTCCCAGACAGAGCTTTTGTCCAGATCACAACTTCGGCCAACCAGCAATGTGTACAGTGCCTGCTATTTATTTTCATAGAGGCGGGTGGGTAGCTAGATGGATTGATAGATAAATGACCACATGGATAGATGGATGGTTTGATCCATCTTCCTCTGACTTCTCTTTCTTAATGTGTACACGGTTGATTTTCCCCCCCTTGTCGATTTTTTTGAATCAATAATGGGAAGGCAAGGCTATGTGGAAAAAGAAAAATAAAGGCCATTTAAAGCACAAGAAAGGGAAGGGACACTCGGCATATATACCATGAGAAAAAAAAATGTTTACATGCTACCCAGTACCAAGTGAAAAAGGTTGAAAGTTTAAAAGAAACGTTTCTTTCCTTTTCTTTGCCATTCATAGGAGCGTTTCTTTTTCTTCTTCTTCTTCTTCTTCTTTTTTTTTTCTTGAAAGTCAGAAAGAATGTTAGAAGACAAGGAAACAAAACAGCAAACAAAATGCCATTGTATTGTAGTAGCAATTCATGGGGAAATGCTTGTCAGCCTCCCAGTACCTCACTCCTAGGAGGCTGTTTTGAGGCTGCTTCGCCACAGGCGAAGCACAATAACATGGGAATGAATAAAATATTAAATACCAGTGAGAGTTTCTGAGGAATTTTCTTTTTGATTGCTTTATTTGTTGCTGCATCCAAATTATCCCAGCACAGCGAGGCCAACTGCCTGGCAAAGAGTCAATTCAGAACCCACAGTTCTCTCACCACAGAGAATGAAAAGGCAAAGCTTTAATTCTCAGGTTTCTCAAAAATAAAAATAAGAAAGTCTGCAGGCAGCAGCCTTTTCATTCACCTGCAATAAAACAGAAGCCAGCGTGATGAGGCTGAGCGGGGCACCCACGTCCCAGTGCAGAAAGGAAACAGCCTTTCTCTAAGCATGAAGTTTCAGCAGTGGACACAGTCTCCTCTGGCATTTTGGAATTTTTTAAAAATTGCATTCTTCCTTGCATAGCAACCATAACACACATTTCATAACGGAAAGTCTTTGTATTTTTCGTAGCTAACCTGGCACTGCGAGACAAATCATTTCTAAGTGATAGACTCCCAGTGTCTGCAAAGCAATTAAATAGTACTTGATCCCTGGAAGGAATCTGGTGACTTTGAGCAACCATGGTGCTGTCCATTGCAATGATGATGCGAATGTTGGTGGAGTTTTCCTTGAATTACGTATTAAGCACTTGAGTGGAATTTAGACTTTGTGTCCTCTGCAGAGGAAGAGGGTAGAAAAGTCAAAGCACAGGTTCTTAGACTTCAAATGGGAGAAAATAAAGCAACTAAACAGGAAGTGGTCTTTGATTGGGGATATAGAAGGAAGCTTCTAGGTATGTAAGTTAATTTTATATTTTACGTTATATATACGGCATTCAAGTCTTATCATTGTAGGACTTTACTCCTGTTTGTCGATATTGTATGTTCAGGATCATGGCACTTGAAAAGACACTTGCCTTGAGTAAGCAGTGTGAGTTTGAGTTGGAGGTTTGTGGATAACTTCTAAATAGAGTTTCCGTATTGGGACTAACTCTGCAATCTTCCATATGGAAGGGCTACTGTGCTCCATGTAGGTGATGGGATACAGATCACTACTGTCCATTCGTGTAAGGACAACAGCTTGAAAGCTTCCCCCACTCTTCTCCTCCATGCAGTGATTAGTGGCCACGGTTGCTGGTTATCACCCCCCCCTTTTTTTTTTTGCTGGAGTTTGGCCATTAGTAGTAACATCTGCTGGGCTGGTGGTGGGGGAGAAATGGGGTATTTGATCATAGCCACAGATGTAAACGTGACATCTGCTTGTAACAAAGAAAGGAGAAGCAAAATTAAATTAGGCAGGGAGGCCTCTCTGTCTGAACAAAAAAAAAAAGTCTATTTGGAAAAGGAGGGGGGAATATTCTCAGGGGCCCTGAGCAAGCGCATCGAGTATGGAAGAGCACTTGTGGAGAGGAGCATGATTTCCTGGGCCAGCAGCTGCCAAAATAACTGAAGCAGCAATCCCCTATGGTGGCAATGTCCTGACACCTTGAAGGTGTCTTTTTATGCTCTAAAGCAAAGGATCAAATAAGATTCTCCTCCTCCCGGCAGTGTTTCATCCTGTGAATACAGAAATCAGTGTCAGGTTGCAGTCAGGAAGAGAGTTAAAACCTCTGGGGTGGAAAATAACCCAGTATATTTTGGTCTGTGGGGCCAGAAAGAAAGTTTCACTTCATAGAAATATGAAAACTCCTACCACCAAGTACTAAGAATGAGTCCTTTTTTTTTCTGGAGCTTAAGTGTATGATTTGAAAATTAGGTTTGGCAGTTAAAACCTACATGGTGTCCCCAA
>JAOXYA010000020.1:16513260-16524206 GCA_028565675.1 Sorex palustris
GGAGGGAGGGAAGGAAGGAAGGAAGGAAGGAAGGAAGGAAGGAAGGAAGGAAGGAAGGAAGGAAGGAAGGAAGGACACTTAAAATGATTATTCTGGATTCAGATACTCCACTCAGCTGGGTGGAGTTCATGATGCTTTGCCTGCAAATAACCCAGGTTCTATCTAGAACAACACATGGTCCCCCAGGCACCGCTGAGAGCAACCCCTAGCAATGAGCTGGGAGTAGCCCCTGAGCAGTCCTGGGCATGACCCAAAATTCAAAACCCAATAGTAATAAATAAATTTTAAAAGGGAATTTTGCTTGTGAGCTATGCTGGCCAGCGGTCACAGAGTCCCACAGTGGGGATCACCACATTCAAGACATGAGTGTGTGGTTCTGAGCTGAAATTGCAAGCCTGAGCATGAGGATGGAACAAACCTGGCTCTTCTACCCAATTCTGTCCCTCATTTCATTAGCCCCCACATGACCCTACCCAGGAAAAGGACAGTCAAGCAAAAGCAGACACCACTCAGTTTTCATCCAGAGAGATCAAGAAGAGGCACCAGGCTTCTCTCTCCAAAAGGAGCTGAGCGGGGAGCCACCTGAGATGGCAGAGAGCGGAGAACCAGCTCAACTCTCCAGGATTTCCCTATCTCCCAGGGCACCTGAGGTCATGCTATTAAAAGGAGCATTTCCAGACCCCTGGCTGTGCAAAACAAAAACAGGACAGAGGCTGCCTCCTAGCTAAGGAGAAATTGCTGAGATTCATTGATCCATTGCTATAACTTTGCTACCCCCCTTGCCAAAATGCAAAGAAACTGGAGGCATAATTTGGCCCAATCTTGCTGTGCCGGGCTAGAAGAAAAAAGGGTCTTCTCCACTAGTCTGCGGTCCCAGGAAGAGCAGTAAGTAAACATGATATCACAAAATGCCCTGGCTGTCCATTTTTCACAGAACATGAACCGACATTGGAGGGTTTTTTTTTTTCAGTGCTTAATGACAACTTAATCATCCCTGTTTGATGTTCATCTTCAAGGAAAAAGATGTAAACTCGCTCAATGTCGCAGCTGGTGCAATTGAGGGAATCACCATTTCATTCTTTTCCTAGGCACATCCGTTTTATTCTTAAATAATTAAAGCATTTCATGAATTAAAACATTGAGAGTTCCTAGGCTGCCCCTAAATATGTCACCTCATTAAACAGAGCCATGTGAGCAATAGAAATGCATTGAATTGCATTAACCAGTTTTATTGTAAAACAATATCAGAACCGTATGTGATTTAGTATAATCCATTTTCTGTCAGGCATTTGACTTAATGATATTTCCTCTTCTACTTACTTATGCATTTCATTATCTGTTTTTGTATCTTCAGAAATACAATAAACTAGAACCAACATGAAAAGATTGGTACATTGTTCAGAGAATGTTCATTTTTCATCTCTAATGGAGCTTTTTGTAGGGTTCTTGCAACCAAAAGAAAGGGAATGAAACAGTTCCTTGCCTGGTACTAAAAGTACTGCTTCTACTACCAGCAGCCTTTAGAAAGAAAATGCTTGGTTTCTCGGAACCAGGGGAGTGAGAGACGGGAGAAAGGCAGCACCAGGGCATTTGAGTCCCCCATAGCCCCAGATTCGATTCCCCAGGCATTGCAGTAATCGTCATACCCATCTTCCTGCCTTCAACTTCCTCGGCCTGCCTTTCTCTTCCAGGTATGTTGATGCTTTTTTTTCCATCCAAGTTGCATCTGGTTGGTGTGCTACAGCACACAATATTTTCTGTTTCAATAGGGTTTTTTGTTTGTTTGTTTTTTGGGTCCACTTGGTGATGCCCAGGAGATATTCTTGGCCCATTGCTCAGGGGGTCACTCTCAGGGGGTCTGCAGGGTCATGCAGTTCCAGGGATGCATGCAAGGCATGAGTTCTAGCCCATTGCACTATTTCTTCGGCCATCAACAGGCTTTATGTTTGAGGACAGAAGTCTGATCTTCACCCCCTATATCCTTGAAAATGACTTTTCTTCTCTCTTTTTCAGAAATTTCCTAGAGTAAAGAAAACGTAGGTCGTCACCAAGGGCTCAGCAAGGTCCCTGACTCAGCCTGAACTTGAAAATATAGAATCTCAGGTTCCATCTCAAAGTTATCAAACCAGTATCTGCTTGTCTGGTACAATTGGGGCCACACCAAATTGTACTCAGAGTCTTCTCCCAGCTCAGGGTTCAGTTGTCTTCTCTGTAACCCTATGTGCCAGGAATCAAACCCACATACTGTGAATTCCAGCCCATTGAGATAATTCTGCAGCCCCCCCCCACCCTGAATCTGCCTTTCAGCTAGTTCCAAGGAGATTTGTGGGCATTCTCAAGTTTGGAAAGCAATAACTTGAGTTAAATGGGGTGATAAACAATTCCAAGTGTGAAAATTCAGCTGCGGATCAATAATAACACTCAAAGAGACGCCCCCTTCTAAGAATGCAGTAGGAGAAGAGAGAAGCTTACATTGTTTAAATACCACCTTTTTCTTATCTCTTTGGCACACATTTCTCAACGGTTCAAAAACATACAGAGGAGAATATAAAATATCCCAAGGAAACATTGATAAAAACTGATGTCGTATTTTTTCTCTACATCAGAAACTGATGCTGCAGTAGAAAGTAACTAAATGCCCAGGAATACTTACCAGGCAGCTGCTTTGGGCGCTGAACATCCCCATCCAGCAGAGACTATCAAAGTTCCCTTTAACTCTTAGGTAATTTGAAAATAAACAGAACTTCAGCAAAGATGCCTCTCACCACTTTTCAGAAGATCCCCTTACAATGTACACTTCACTAAAATGCTCTTTTTTCTTTGCTTTGAAGATTTACAAGTATTTTATATGCCCAAACCCTTTCTTTTCCAACTCCCTATTCTATTCCCAGGAAACCTTAGATCTAGTATCAATGTCACTAGTTATTCTTTTTCTTTTGTTTTATCAGTTCATCCGTGTTATATCTTTATAATGGATCCATGGGTGGAATTTACCAAAGACTTGCCTTTTTTCCTTATAATTTATGACATAATTCTCTTGAGCGTCTTACATGACAAAAATTATTTTTTTCTCCCAGCTGAGTAGGATTTCAGTGCTAAAATATACCACATCTTTATCCAATCATTTGTTGAGAGGTTCTTTAGTTGTAGCCATTATAAATAATATTGTCATGTACATTGAAGTAAGTTTCACTTACTGTGTTCAAACCTTTGTACACTTCAACTCAGACACCAGGAAGAGGCTGTGTTCTAGCTTCTTGAGAAAGCTCCGTGTGGTATTTTCCAAAAGATTGTACCATTTTTTTCATTGCCACCAACCACGAACAAGAGTTCCTTTTTCTCTACACCCTCTCTAACATTTATAGTGATTGCTCCCACTAAGATTCTCAACATAGCAACTTTGAATGTATTACATTGCTCCACATTCAAATTCACTGATACCTTAGAAAACAAATGACTTGGTTTAATTACAAGCCATCAAGTTTGATCAGGAACAAGAGGCTTCCTGGGATGAGGGACATTCTATTTGAAAATTAAAGCAGGGAAATGCTGAGCAATAGTAGAGTAAAAACAGGGCATTTGGCTTGCACCTGGCTAAGCAGATTTCAACCCCTGGCACTCCATAAGGTCCCCTGAGTACCACCAGGAATGATCCCTGAGTTCTGA
This sequence comes from Sorex palustris, assembly GCA_028565675.1. Classification (NCBI taxonomy): domain Eukaryota; kingdom Metazoa; phylum Chordata; class Mammalia; order Eulipotyphla; family Soricidae; genus Sorex; species Sorex palustris. Next base: position 16,516,927 of record JAOXYA010000020.1, read on the forward strand.
GGCAGGAGTAAGCCCTGAGTACCTCTAGATGTGGCTAAAAAGGGAAAAAAATAATGATGAATAATTTTGTTAAACCTGAAGACTAGAACAACCTTAGGGTAACCAGAATGGTTGACCACCCTCTTCTAATGTTATTTCTAAGGCCCAGTTGGCCTGATGGATTTGGCACAGAAAGCCAACTTGCTAGCAGCAAGCAGCTTTCAGAGAAATACTTTACTGCACCCGTTAGCTAATCCTCTAAGACCTCCTGCTTGAAAGGCAAAGAATCGAACCGATCAACCAAGCAGATTTCTTTAAATTGGCTGGAAGTGCACAGCTCTTGTTTCAGCATCAATAGATGTGTTCAGTTTCAACTAAGCAATTCACTAACTGCATTGATTTTTAAGGCTAGACTGAAAGTATTAAGAAAATATTCAGCCAACATAGAAAATGGGATATTTGGAGGATGGGCAAAGGAGAAATTCTATTTATAGAGTTCATTCCTGGGAGTTCCTTTAGCCACTAGCTGGTGTAAGATACCCCAGGGCCATTAGTAGTTTTAACCTTTGGCCACTTGATGGAATCATTCTAGCCCAGCCCCTAAGCCTAGGGGCTCTCAAAAGACTCCAATGGTACAAGTTCTTGCTCAAGGTCCAACAGCTGTGAGAGCAGATGGCTGGGGATTTGTTTACTCTGGTACTAAGTATCATCCTGTAGCTCTAAGGCACTGGGAACAATTTGACAAATTTGATTAACTGAGAACAATATGATGCTTGCCTGGGATGCTCACTCTCCACTTTCTCAGAGTTCCTTATGTTCTTGTCATGGGTGAAGGATAAAGGATGATATTAGCTTCAACCTCAGTCTGATGAGACGGTCAGAGGAAACAAAGAGTGTCACCCTTGACTACCCCTTTTGTCCCCTCCTCCCCCCATAAACATTTCTGCTGAGGAGGTTTTTCATTCATATGTGCAACCAGCTGTGCTAGCAGAGATGCATGGAGCAGCCCTCACCCCAGCCCCAATAAATGGAAATGGGGTTCCTTGTTCAAAGCCCCTCTCTGGTTTATTTACAAAGCTTATCTGCTTCTTTTGGAACACCTGATCAGTTTAGAATCAATTGACTGGGAAATTTTTCTTTCCCCTTCCAACTTGCTTCTGCTTTCTCTCCTCTCCACTATTTCCGTGGCAAATACAGTAGGTAGTTCGCAAAGCATTTGATGCCTTGAGATGTCATGTGGGTCCAGGTCTGTTGAAAGAGCTGCTACTGTGACTGGATGGGGGACAATAGCTGCTCTGGGAAGCCATCTCTGGGAATTCCGGAGGGAACTGCAAGTTGCTATGAATAGCCTGGCCTTTGGAGGCAGAGTCTTACAGGGGTCTCCCACCATGCCCTCCAGCTCTCTGCTCCACAGAGGAGACAAACCCTGGCCTGAGAGGTTGCGGAGGGCTCTCTGGAGCCATTAGGGGACAGACTTTCTTGTGTCCAGATTCTACTTGGGTGACCCTGCAGAGACAGACTGCTAGCTCTTTCGAGGCCACAATGCTCCATTTATATGCTGCAATTAGTCGCAAACAAAATTTGTGCATCCACCACTAACTGTCAGCTCAAGAGGTTGAAAGTTCAGTCTTGGGAGGTCAAGATGCCGGCTAAGGGGCTGAGGACTGCTCTCCATGCCTCCTCCCTGACTCCAGTGCATGGGGACCCTTCTTAGGGGGAAGAACCTCATTCCAGATGAAGACACCTGCAAAGCACAATAAATGAGCCAGGTCAAAGAGGCTCCTGACTCCAGGGGCCACTGGGGCTATGGGCACATGGGCCCAGGAGAGAGCGACTTTAGTGCTACAGAATGTTGACTCACTGTACAAGAAACACATCTGAGAAGAACCGCCATGAAACATCCCTGATGGTCAGAATGTTGCTGAGGTTGAAAGGAATAGCCCATTTGCTTGCATATTCCACATGGAATTAAAAAGTCAGAAGGGCCCAGGAAAGAGAGAGAGAGAGAGAGAGAGAGAGAGAGAGAGAGAGAGAGAGAGAGCGCTGTTCTTTGCCAAATCAAAATGTGTAAATAGTTCTTCTGAGAGCATAACAAAGGGCCTATTTTGCCCTTAATCCCCAGAGCCAGGAACAGGAAAAGGCTACAATTAACTCACTGAGGCGCTCTGGGAAGCAAATCAATAATGGGAGGATGATTACAAAGATGTCATACATGAACTCTACCTTCTGCAGTAGGGCATCTTCCTAAGTAGGCAATTTTTTTTCCCTGTTCCAGAGACATTTTCTTCTTTCTGATGGTACATTTTCATTTTCCATGTTGCCTTTTTTTCATTTAGGTCTGCATCTGTGGTGATCTTGACATGTTCTTTCATGTGTGATAGGTGTTGTGGGAACCCCAGAACTGTGCTGCTCTTCAGGAAACTGCTCTTCAGGAAACTGGACTTGCTCCTCAGTTGGGGAGGCAAGGCGGGGGCAAGAACCGCAGCCACCAGCTCCCTGACAGAATTCCTCAAGGAGCCATTAGCAGTCGTATATTGCATGGTGCTCAGACCCTCAGGGGAAAGGCAAAGTCACACTTCCATTCACCTTGAAAAGAAAGCACTTTCAGTCTTCTCAGAACCCTCAGACACTAACCTGGGTTCTCATCCAGAGAGAGACTGATGGTTTTGTCACCACAGCAGATCTAGCCAAGTCTACTCAACTGGCCTATCCACAGAAGACAAGCAATACCCTTGGGTGGTGGTGAGGCTGGGCTGGCCATGGTCCCGGCACCTGAACAACCACACAACACAGAGGCAGGAGACACATTTCTGGACTCCTCTTCCAGACTCTCTGGGAGCAAGCTATCCAATTGACAGTGTGGACTTCGTGTGAGGACACTCCAGTCTCCACTTCCCCTGAACAAAACCTCTGCTTCATCCCACTGTGAAACACCTCAAAGTGGTGCTGATGGGCACTGCCCCTTCTCCTCCTCTCTGTAGGGGGCCATGGTGAGTCTTTCTTCTGTGGGAAGGCCTCTGGAAGATAGTCTTCCTCATTCCTCCTTCCTTCCCCTCTGCTTCCTATCACACTCCTGCAATTCTTCACCTCAGTCATCCATGGTAAAGGTAAAAATAACTCTCGCTCCATAGGCCAGGGATGTTGAAGACAGACTGTGATGCCAGGTGATAAATTAATGAGAAACCTCCCATCACCTGGTGGGTAATTTTTTTCTAATTAAGTTAATCATATTTTTATTATAAAAGGAATGCATACTCATTATTGAATGTTTGTAAAATACAGAAAAGTAGAAAGTTGGAGAGAAAAAAATAAAGCCTACAGGTGGGTAATTATTGTCCTGGAATTATTAGTCATTTTGACTGGGCAGTGGTTAATCCAGAAATTAGGTTTTTCAAGTCAACCGCAGCTCTGCTTTCAAGTTTAACTCTTAGCATCCCACCGAAGGCAATGCCACAGTGATTTATCACAACTCCCTTGGAAAAGGCAAAAAATCCCTCCTTTCTGGACTTCAGACTCATGAAAATTTTCAAGGCAAAACTGCCCTCCTTGGAAACACCTGAGACTCATCTGCTGGAAATTTCCATTTGGGATGACAGACTTGCTCCCTTCGGGCTGTATCCCCAAGTCAAATCCCTGGTTGTTAGCATTCATAAGACTCTATGACTCTTGCTTTTCTCCTAGAATAAAACTTGTATAGATTTTCTGAAATCTTACGGTTTTGCAAAGAAATCCATGCCTGGCAGAGTTTCTGGGCATGAATCTCTTTGTTTCCCTCTCTGCAAAGCATGAGCACATCCACCAAAGAATGAGAACAAATCGTGAGGCCGACTTCAGATAAGACTTTGGCTCATGCACAAAAACCAAAAGCCCGTTGTCCTCAGCTTACCTACAGTGAAAAAATGATGGGCAAAGTTTCTCAGTTGCAGAGGATGCGGTCCCAACAACCCAGCCAACGTGCCAACAATACAGGTGCCCTTTCACTTCATCTGAGTCAAGAAAAGAATACAGAAACTGGAGAGATAGTACAAGGATTAAGGTACTTGCTTTGCACATGCCCATCCCCAGTTCAATCCCTGATACCAGCCCACGAGTAAGCCCTGAGCACTGCAGGATGTTGCCCAAAGCAATAGAGAGAAGTGAAAAAAGAAAAAAATGTGGGGCCCAAGAACTAGTACAGCAGGTAGGGCACTTGCCTTTACATGTGACCAATTGTCTTCTTTGATAAGTTTCCTATTTTCTTCCTTTTAAGGCTCTTGTTACTCTCCCACTAGAAGCCATTACCATCTTGCCCTGTATTTCTTACCACTAGGAGAGAAAAAAATATAGACCTTTTTTTGTTTGGTTGGTTTGGGGGCCGCACCCAGAAATGCTCAGGGGTTATTCCTAGCTCTGGACTCATAGGGAACTATATGGGGTGCTTGGGATCGAACCCAAATCCACTTACAAGAACCCTACCTGCTTACATCCTACTTAAGCAAGTATCTTAATCCCTGTACTATCCCTCTCATCCCAAAAATGGCTTTTTAGGGCAAAGCATGTGTCTCAGAGGCAAAGCACTTATTTTGCATGTGTGAGAATTTGTGATTGATCCTTAGCACTGCCAGAAAAAGAAAATAAGTTAAAGATGTAGATCTTTTAAAACTTTCAGTGGCCTGTTTCAATGATCTGGTAAACAATTATTAGAAGACATCTATTGTTCCCAAGGGCACTGGAAAGCATAAGTAGTGAGTGTGCCTGACTAAGTGCACCCTGACGGTGCTAGCCCTCTCCAAGCAATGTGAGGACTTGATCTATTTTGTTTATTGACTTTCAGAAATGTCTGTAATAGTGGTTGGTGCATTGTTGAGGGCCCCAGTGGTTGTTTGTTCTATAGCCGAATGCTGACAGGAATCTAGGGAGGGACAAGGATAGATAGAAAGCATAACATGGCACCAAAGCTTACACCACAGGTAGAGCAGGGCCTGAAACTTGCTTTCAGAATACCCATAGGATCCTGTGGATATCATCTGAGTATTGAAGATGCCCCAACAAAAGTATGTCTTTCTTTTTGTAGCCAATAGAGTTGCATTAAAATATCTTGAGGGGTCAGAGAGACAACTCAATGGGCTGGAACACAAGTTAGGCATGAAGGAGGCCTGACCTTGATCCACAGTACCCCAAGATCTCCTGGGGATCACCAGGAGAGAGAACTGAGCTGGAGGTAGATCCAGAGCACTGTCAGGTCTGGCCAACCACACAAAAATTTAATATCTTGAAACATCTTGGCAAACACAGTAAAATCTACATATTATAGGCTAATAGCTATGACAAATAGAGTCCGTGGTGTGTAATAACTCAAACACAACAGCGTTCATTTATCATGGGGATGGGGATGTGAAGAGGCCAGCTCTTCCATTGATATGCTGGGAACTTGCTCTCATGAAGGAGATTGTCCCATCTTCTGGAAGAGCTTCCAAGGACAGTCTGGAGGATTATTCTTGTCCAAATAACTAACAGGATAAATGACACGGGGCACCTCTACACTCATTTCCTTAGTTACAGCACCGTCTCGTGGCCACATCTAAGTGCAGAGGAGATTGGGAAATGCAGCTGTGCTTGTGTCCAGGAAGAAAAGACGAATGGCTTATAGACTCCTCTAAGTCTCTGCCACAGCCTCATTAACTGAACTTCACAGGTACTCTCCCTCTGCTAATAAAGCTACGTGCTTTCAGGGCCAGCCCAGGTCATGGATAAAAGCACATGCCTTGCATGGGTGAGATCTTTGGTCAGATCCACAGAACTCCAAGATAAAGGTCAATTTACAAATGAGAGATGTACTTCCCTTCCATAAGAAATAACAAAATCGGGGCTTGGAGAGATTGTACACTGGTTAGGGAACTTGACTTGCACGCAAACAGCCCAAGTTCAATTTGTGGCATTCCATATTGCCCCAGAAGTACTGCAGGAGTGAGTTCTGAGTGTGGAGCCAGAAGTAATCCCTGCGCATTGCTGAGTGTGATGCCACCCCCCCCAGCAAAAAAAATTCAGGAACTGGGGTGACAGTATAGCAGGTAAGGTGCTTCCCTTTCACACAATCAACCCAGGTTCAGTTCCCAACACTCCATATGGTCCCCAGAGCCCTACTAAATGATCCCTGAATACAGAGCAAGAAGTAAGCCCTAAGCACAGCCAGGTATGGCCCCAAAACATAAAATAACAATAAAATAAAAAGCAAACCAAAGAACAACAACAACAATAAAATAAGATCACAAAGCAAATGCAAGTTTATACATGAAATGTAGGCATAGTATATCTTGAATTTATTCTGAATGTAGAATAATGTTCTTTTAAATATTTTTGTTTGTTTGTTTGTTTGTTTGTTTTGGAGCCATAACTGGCAGTGCTCAGTGGCTTCTCCCTACTCTGTACCCTGGGGTCCCTCCCAGCTGTGCTGAGGAGAGGGACATGCAGTGTCAGGATTAAATCTCAGTCTTCCGTGTATGCTTTTTGTTACTTGAAGGGGTGTTGGGGGAGGTGTGGTGCTCAAGCTGTGCTCAGGAGGCCTAGGACCTGTCCCCGGCTAGACATTTATCCTGAGGGCCAAGGATGAGGTGCTGCACAACCCCCATGATACCCGCAGTGCTAATGAGAGGGGTGGCCCCCAGGACTACACTTTACTGATGTTTGGTAAACCAGGTGTTACTGAGGATCAGACTCAGATTGGCCATATGCAAGGCCTATACCTCAACCCTTATACTATCTCTCTAGTCTCTGATCCTGTGCTTTTAAAATGGAACTGTAAGTTCTTAATGCCTTAGAGCTATATATGAAAACACAAACTCTGGAAATCCATGTCTTCATTTTGTGAATAAGAAAATGAACATCAGGCATCCAAAACATAATAATATTGGAAATGAAGAGTAGTGATACTGAGTTTCTGAAAGATCTTTCAACTCCTGGGGAGGCTCTGCCCATTATAATTGGTTCATGGGGTTAGTTTATTTTTAGTATCATTTCATCAGTGAGAACTGAAATCAGAACAATGGCCTTTCTGAGTCGATTAAAGCTGATGGGTTAAAGATGGTCACCAAATATTACCTACTTTGTCTTGAAATGGGGACTTGACATCTCCTCCCCTGATTTCTGGCATGGCCTAGAGGATGACTTTGCAAATAGGATGCAGCAAGAACAACACGGTAGAATTCTAAGTCTAAGTCCCATAGAAATCTGCAGCTTCTGAGTTCATAAGCTTGGAACACACCTTCTCAAAATCAAGACACCAAACCATGATTTAAAAAAAAAAAAAATATATATATATATAT
>JAOXYA010000020.1:16599274-16618123 GCA_028565675.1 Sorex palustris
TGGGAAGGATATAGGGAACAGAACTTTTTGTCAGACTAAATAAACATAGTTGCATAATCATACATGCCCTTACAATATCATGAACTAATAATGCTACATCAGATCATTAATTTAAAGACATCTCAGAATTGCAAGCAAGATTTCTCAAAGATCTTCAAAGATCTGTTAAAACAGCCACGTAGCTACAAACACTGAGTGAAAAGAGTACCAAAATAAGAATATTTTGAAGGAAAAAGCCAAGAAGATTGTAAAGAAAGGGGCAGGGGACAGAGAATCTGAGCAGATCTTTGAGTGGGAGGTGATCCGATTTAATGTCTGCTGAAGTAACAGGTTATTTAATGGTGAAAAGGAAAAAAACATGAAGTGTTTTATTCACTTAGAAAACATTTCAACTAATATTTAAAAGATTTGTGGCAGTAGTGAGTGAAATCCTTATGGGGGGGTTCTTTCTGGCTATTTTTAGGGTTTCCTCTTATTCACCTTACACTACAAGCCATTAGTCAAGTTCAAGAATTGGAAGGACTCCGGGCTAGTTGTTGTTGTTGTTGTTGTTGTTGTTGTTGCTTTGTTATTAACAGAATGAGTTTACATCCTAGCATGAAGTCTAAAATGCCTCTGAAGAACCAATGAGCATACAGAATCTCTACACCAACTTGTGTGCTTTTGCAACCTGCCTATTTGCAGAGAATTATCCAGATCCATATTTCATGGATCAGATTAATTAAGTGGGGGTTGGGGGCACACAGGAGAAGACAAGGGGGAAACACCCAAAGCAATAGACTTACCAACTCAGTAGGGGGAGAGGGTGAGCTACTATTGACAAGTATGTGAAGACATCTCTGAAGCCATGGGAAAACAAGTATAAATCGGTTCGACTCACTGCATTCAGGACCCATGGAAGCAATCACAAAACTGCACTTTGCCATTGTCGGCCTGAAAGGATATCCTATTTATCATCTTATAAGACGGCTCGAATGATCTTTATCTACTTTGCCCACTTTCTGACCCAAATTCAGGGTTTTTATGGAAAATTGCAGTCAGTTTGATTGATGAAATCCAAAGATGTCTCAAATGGCACCAAAGATCTCCAACTGTGCAGACTCCAACTGAGGACTTCAATGTTGGCATTGTTCCTGAAGGCAGAAGGCAGAAGGCAGAGAGAGAGAGAGAGAGAGAGAGAGAGAGAGAGAGAGAGAGAAACAGGCAAAAATTAGAGATTTCTGCTTTAAAACTACAAATTTCAAGGAAGATGCCCAAAGCCATTATCCCTGTTCACACGTGCGAACCGGACGGACATCAAAGTATTTCCCACACATGGCAACAAAACCGGCGTGAACCAATAAACCTCCTTTGTCACAGTTGAATGACCCTATCTACGCTGCGAGCAGGTTTCAGAAAGAGGCTGCGGGGAGCGGGGCGTTGGGGAGCCGCGAGCCCCGCGCGCCTGTCCGGGGGCGCACTGAGGAGCCTCTGTCCACGCATCGCCCCGGACTGCGGACCTTTTGGGGGGGGGGGAGGATGGGAGACGCTTTAAAGTATCCCTAACGAGAAGTCTCCGCGGCCCCTTAGAGCGTTCCCGGGCGCGGGCAGCCAGACTCGTCTCCCATCGCAGGCGGCCGGCGGCGCCACTATTAACCCAGAGCCGGACCCGGGCGGAGACGCCGGCGCGCCGGGGCCGCGGAAGTCGGAGACAGCCCGCACGGCCGCCCCCTAAGCCTCGCTCGGATCCGGCGGGCCATGCATTAGAGTGGAATATTGTCACCTGCCTAATTGTTCTTCTGCGCGGACCCCTCTCCCCCTCCCCCGTTAGTAATAATAGCTGGAACGAAGCGCGCCTCCTAGCCGGTTTCCAGGCCCCGGGAGCTGATGAATGAACCCCCTCATAGGGGGAAAATCTTGGGAGCTGTCTCCTGTCGTATTACCCAAGGGGGCCGCCTATAAATCTTCCTTCATTTTAACCACATTTACCCTCATCTTCCTCGGGGCGAGGGATGCTGCGTTAAGATTGCACTGATGTGCCAACGCTCTGGACCAGCTGCTCCTAAATACAGACAGGTTCTTGTCAATTAAGGCTTTGAGAAGCAGGTCCTTGGGGCCCTTGGGGCATTGGAGCAGCCAGCAGCGTGCAGCCCCCACAATTAGTATCCATTTGGAAGGGACCTTCAGGGCACAAATGCACAGCAAAGGAAGAATCAAAACACCAGGCAACTTCAATTCTGGAAATGGGTCGTGTAAGTGTTGGGAAACTAAACAGACGGCCCCCAAGAAGGAAGCTGAGATTTCTGGTGGGAGAAGGGATGTCCTACATCACCACTCCACACTACCTTCCCAATATGTGTCCTTTGTTTCAAGTCAGGCAGTAGATGGGGGCTAGGTTTGGGGTGAAAAAGATAAATGAAGACATTCATGGGCCCTTTCCAGGTCGGGGGATGGCCTTTTTTTTTTTTTGGTGTCTTTTGTGGTCACCTCTAGCAGCTGGTCAACCCTGCCCGGACACTGGCCTTTGGCCCAGGGGAGCTCTGGACAAGACAGGCGCTCCAAGGAGAAGAGCTGCGATGTCCCAGGTCACAGAGGCCAAGCCTTCCGTGGGCCAGCAGCAGCTCAGCTAAACAAAACGGGTAAAGACTCGGACCCCCTGAACGCCAGAGGGAAGGTGTTTGTTTAAGCGATTAGGAGCCTTTGGTAGTTAAGGGCGGAGAAAGGGGCAGAGCTGGTGACACAGGGCAACCTCGCTGGACAGCAAGGGTGGACATCACTGTTCAAGATGATGTGACCCCACCAAGTTCAAGAACAGAACAAACAGCTCAGGCCATTAGGGACAGCCATCACACAGGGCAACAAAGCCGACAGGGAGACTGAGAAAAATGTTTCAATATTAAATATGGAGAAGTATTGTAGACCGGGGTGGGGGGGTCAATGAAAGTCAACAAGAGCTTAGGCTTAATGGGAGAAAGAATTTAATATCAAAAATGCATAAATCTGCAAGGGAGGCAGCTCCATAATAGAGATGAAAAGAATCAGTTAGGTCTACATTCTGCCATAATGGCAGCATAATAGATAGGGCCACGTTGTTAACATTTAACACAAAAGTTAAAAGAATGAAAGACAAAGCTACTCCCCTAATTGAGAACTTGCTGGAAGATTTCCACCTGCTGACAAGGATGAATACATTGCTAGCTCTTGTGTTTATCAGCCTCTGACCTCCGGAGCAAATGTGGTCCTGCTCCTTGGGGGGCCTAGGGGGATCAGACCCCAAAGCCTTTTTCCCCTTCCCAAACTTTCCTCCCCATTTCCTCTAATGAGTCCAAATCCTTTCTCTTGGAACCTATTGTGGTTTCTCTCTTTCCGGTTCAGGTAAGAAGAAATACTTCTTTTTAAATTCATTTCCTCTCCCAGAGTGAGTTTACCAAGTTTGGAGCTAAGTGCCAATCATGAACAGAAGAGCTGGGTGGTTGTTCTATTTTTTTTTTTCCTGCTAAGAAAGGAAACAAGCCTTTCTTCAGACAGGAGGATCAGTCACCAGTTTTTTTAAAAAAAAAAAACTCACTTTCTTCATTTTCCCTCCTCCAATAATAAATAATGAATCTATTATAAGTTTAAGGAAACTTCCAGCCAAGCTTCCATAAAACACACCAAAGGAAGTATTTCTGCTAGTATGTGGGACCTCTGAGACTCAGCCTATATAGTAAAATAAACTTCTCTTTCATGGCTACAGGTAGACTCTGAAAAGCAATGAGTAATAACTGCCTAACCTAATGGCAAGAGGTAACTAATTCCAGCTATGGGAGGCTGATGTCCCTGCCAACGTGATCCCATTCCTGTACACCCCTAAAACAGCCCATCCCCCAGCACCTTCCAAGCTGTCATATTTCAGAAGTGATGTCACCGAGTTGAGTTATAACCCTCTACTCTATCTTTCCATTTCCCTGAAGCTTGTTCATTTCCAGACACATTTTCACGTGCTAAGTTGATCCTTCCAACTACTTTATAGGGTGCCCAGGACACATTATTCCCACTGCATAATATTCCTGCTGTCTTCTGGTGCTTCCGGTTTCTTGTCTATTTTCTCCCATAGGAAACTATCTCCTAAGGCACCCAGGGAACTGAATAAAGAGTGGCTAGTGAGTGGATGGGATTAGGAGAGACTACTGTTGACCTTCACCCCATGGCAGTAACTTAAGTGTGAGAACCATACTCCAGAGAGCTGAACTTTTTACCTTCTTTTATGGAAAGAATGGAGGTTATAAGAAAACCAGCCCCTAAAGTTTGGGGTCTGGAGGTGACTGTTTCCATACCAAGGTCTGTTTCTGCAGCTGTCACCTCTCACCATCTAGAACCTTGGTCCAGGGGCCTCAGCTCCACAGAGCTGACCAAGCCCCAGACTTCACCTCTAACCCTGGGTGGAGGAAAATCAGAGAGGGAAGGAGAAGACCAAATGCTAGCCATACCACCTTCAGGCTCATAGGTCACACTGGTGTGTGACCTCTTCCACTTCTTTGTACTCCTCCCTTCTGAGATCAGACCAGATCCCATTGCTCAAGTGGCCTGACCAGGTCAGAGATGACTAACCAGAGAACTGCGGGCAAGCGTCCCTCAATATCGCAGGTCCAGAGGATGTATGCATGTATGTGTCACCCAGGTCAGCTCTATCTGGGCATCCAAGCAGGCCACAGAGTGGGCCAGACCAAGCCTTGGAATCTGGAACAATCCTCCTCCACCCCCATCCCTGAAACACCCCCACCCACCTTAGGGTCCCTAGGGTCTTGGCGCCAGCAGACACCCGCTGCAAGCACATGGCGGTTGGCTCCTCCAGGGCGCCGAGGGGGTCGGGGCGCACAAGGGGCGCCAGGATGCCGAGCAGCTGCCACCCCCTGCCAGCCCCTGCAGGACATCGGCCCTCCCTGGAGGCCACTCTTTCTCAGTCCCTCCCAGGAGCCCTCCACGGGGAGGGGGGTGGGATGCGAGGTCACTTTTCTAGAGCCCAGGAATGCTGTCCACAGAAAGGGCAAACCCCATAGCCCTCCCAAAGGGTAGGTCAAGAAAGACACGGGTTCGAGTTTGGTTGACGTGTCCACAGAGCTAATCCCGAGACCTGGAGGCTAGGATGGTGCAATTTTCCATCCTTTCCTGCCCTCCCCTCCCACCCCTGCCTTATTTTTCTGAATTTCTAAAGAAAAAAAATGTAACTTGGCTCAATACAGCAAAGGTTTGCAGCGGGTTCAGGAGGTCAAGCAGATGTAGACAAGCGCACGGGAGTTATTTATGTCAAGTCGGGTTATTGTAAAGGCGAGAGAGCGCAGCGCGCATGCTGCACGGGGCAGCCCCGGAGCCCGAGCGCCGGGGTCAGGCTGGCGGGCAGCGTGTCCGTCCTGGCGGGACGGTAATTGCCCCGGGTCTGACACGACACCGGGGGCTGGGGCGCCTCCATCCATCTCCATCCAGTTAGCGACGCGCGCCCCCACCGGGAGGGAGGACCTGGGCTCCGAATAATGAGAACAATTGTCTCTACGCCCGGCGGCCGCCGGCCCTGCCCTAGCTAGCGGCTCTGGGCTCCCGGCGCCGAGCCTTGCCCTGTACCCACTCGTTCCACCCACCCACAGCAGCCCCTACGCCCCCCCCCCGGCCTTGGCAAAAGGGGCGGGGGGAGCTGGAGATGAGGTGTTCGTTCGGTGGTGCCACCTGCGGAGGGCACTTGGGGTCTCCCTCAACCCCTTGACTCTGCCCGCACTGACCACCATCCCGCCTCCTTCTTCCACCTGCTCACCAGCCCTGCTCCAGACCTACCCTCCGAGTCTTGCCTCTCGAATTTTCCGTCGGTGCTGGGGGGGGGGGGTGCTGTTGGGAGGGGAGCGAGGGGCAAAGTGGGGTGGTCAACTCCCCCCTCTGACAATTTAATAGTTCGCAAGTCATCATCTGCCTGACACTGACCATCCATCTTCTCCCCGGGGAGGACAAAGCCGGGCGTCCGGGACCCAGGCGTCGCCCTCTCCGGCTCTATTTTGGGACGACCTCGCCACAATGGCACCCTTATGGCGCATAATGGTGATGTTTATGAAAGCCGCAATACCAGTGTAGGAAGACAATTTTATGCCTAATTAGAAAATGATGTAACCCCCAAAGAAGACAAAGACGAGCTGTGCCCCCCTCCTCCCTCTTCAATCACACCCCAGATTTCCTCGGGCTGGTCCCCTTTCCAGGGCTGGGGGACGGGGTCGGGGGTGCGCCTTCAGGCGCCTGGGATAGCAGCAGCCCCGCTCCCCACGAGGCTCCGCGGGCGACGGCGCTCTGACCCGAACGCGGCTGGGGCCCCAACGCTGTCCCGCAAGCCCAGGGCCGAGGCTCCAGCGCGACCGCAGCGGGCGAGGGGGCGGCGGCGAAGGACGCGTCGGCTTGTAGAGATCGGGGGCGCGCGCCCCTGCACTCTCTCTCTCTCCACGCGCCCCATCCGAGGGGACCTCACCCCTGGGAAGGCTCCAATAAATGCAACCCGGCGCCACTCGCTTCCGGGATAATTTTTAATATATATGCAATAAATGTTCACTTTGTTAGATTGAATGACAGACAATAATATCGGCAAATCTTCATACCCATCCATTACGGGCAAATGAGGCGCACAAAGGACAGATTTGCTTTTGATTAATTTATTTGCAGACTCGGCTTGATAAAGCAATAACTATTTGGTTAAACTTGACATTTGGTCTTCGGGGGGTTATCAGACAAATCCCTGTCGTTCGGGAGAGATAATAAAGCTGTTTAGAGGGGATTAATTATTAATTGGCTGCAATTAATTTCCCCCCTTTGCTGGGCTGCTGCCACTATACGAATCTCTCACCCACAAACAAAAGGCGGGGAGGGGGGTCCTCCTCCTCACGTATGGGCCGGGGCGAAGAGGAGCACCCCAAATCCTGCCTCTTGCTACCTAGATATCCCGATACCGACCATTTTAACAAACCGCCGTGCCTGGAGAATCTGGTCCGCGAACGCACCGGGTAGACTCAAGTAATTTTGAGGAGTGTCCGATGGAGCCTTTGCGGGGGGGGGGGGGGCGGTCGGAATAGTCTCTGTGCGGGTCCAGGTTATTTTCCGACACAGCGACATCTGCTCACACCCTTTTCTGTCTAAATACACACCTCTGAGTTTGTCTCCCCAAGTACAGATTCCCAATCCCACTCACCCAGGAACCTTTCCTGATGCCCAGGGGGCACTGGAACTCGAACCTTACCCCCAACCTCCCACTGTGGGGTGGTCCAGGACTAGACCCCCCCTCCCTCCAGACAGAAGTCCAAGAACATTGGGTTGCCGTCCTTGGGCCACGTTCAGCCACGCGGGCCGGGTCGGTGCCTATGACATCTTCCTGACCCCCAAGTGTCCCTTCCTTTGGTAAGAACTGGTCCCCTTTTTTTCTGAATTCACCCTGGGACAAACGCCAGTATTCACTCGTTTGCAAATTCCTGCACCCTTTCTGCGGGGCGCTGGGTCACGCAGGAACGGGAGGTCCGCTTCCCTTGTCTCTTGTCTGGGGATCGTGCACCCCATCGGGTCAATTCGTAATTCAGCCTACAACCCGTTGTGGAACCCCACCGAAGGCTGCTGGGAGCCGTCCCTGCGCGCTGAACAATGCTTAAAACTGGGCTCCAAAGCGATGAGAACGAATTCTCTTGCGCCAATAGCCGGGGACCCGACGAGGGCAGGGTAGGCGCGAACCAGCCGGCTCCGTCCCCGAAGGACCTTTGGTGTGTTGATCCTGTCTATTTGATCCTGGACATTTAAGACAAAACAAGCTGCAAAAACTTAGTTGGACAATAGACTGCGGGCTGGAGGTGGGGGAGAGTTCGGATTAGCTGGGCTCGGACCGCCGAGGGCTGAGGTGTTGGAGAACACGCAGCGCGCGGAAAACCTGGCGCACAAGTTTCGCTGCGGCGCCGCGTCCTACTCTCCCTTCGTCCCCTACCCTACCTGGCCATTTTAGTTTAAAATTTATTTTTTTAAGTAATTTATTTTATCACCGCAAGGGAGCTTTCCAGAAAGCCTTTGGAAAATAAAAAAGCGCCGCGCAAGAGCCCGGGACGCGCACTCCGCCAGGGGCTGCGTCGCAAGGACCCCGCGCCCCGGCCCCCAACGGAGCTGAGGAAGTTGTCACTCCTCTTCTTTGCAGCCTCAGAAAATGCATTCATGAGATGCTTTATTTTTTCTCTCGGCCTCCTCCGCATTCTTTGCCTATTTGCTTTAGCGCTTTTCAGCAGTGTTGCAGCCAAGAAAAGAAACCAGGTTCTTTTCTCTGGCGATTGGATCCGTAGACCGAGTTGGGGCGCCTTTTGATGTCCCCATTTAGCGTCTTTGACTGGTCAGCTGAATGGGGCAGCCCGCTTTTGTCCTTTCCCACAAGTCCCTTCAGGACAAAAAAAAAAAAAAAAAACCAAAAAAGAAAAAACTCTTTTAACGCCCGGTACCCGCTGATGGATCCGTTTTCAAACCGGCCAGTGGAGTTGGGGCCGCTCTGGAGGCCGCGTCTCCTTAGTAATCGCGCGGGCTGGGCTGGGCGAGGGGTCGGGGCAGGGGTCGCGCTCACCCGCCCTGAGTTCGGGCGCTGAGGGTGGGAGGACGCAGAAGGTCCGGACACTTTTGTCTGGCCTGCGCCCCCCCACACCGTGCCTCCCCAGGGTTGCGCCCCCCGCGGCCGCGAAGGGCTTCCCCGGAGTCCGCGGCGCCGTTTTCCCCGGGAGCCGGCCCTGGAGGCTGCCCGCGCCGCCCCGCACCCTTCCCGGGCCCGGACCCCGAGCATCCTTGAAGACATCCCCAAGGCAGGCGCGGGGCGCCCGGGACACGGAACCCTTCACCGCGCCCTGCGCCGCACCCGCTCCCCACGCTCCACACGCATCCTGTTCCCCCCTTTCCGCCTCCCCAACCACCAAGACCCCCGCGGCGAGGCCAGAATATTCCAGAACTGGCCCACCCCACCCCCGCTTCCAGGCAGCGCCCGAGGTAGCAGGCGGCGGCCACCGCGGGGGTGGCCCCACACCGCCCTCTCTGGTCTCCCTCCTTTCACCCTCTGGTCCCCAGTCCGGGGTCCCCTGGAGACCCCGTTCGGTCGCCGGGACCCCTCCCCCGCCCCAACCCCCGGGGCAAGTGAGTTCGCGGATCCGAGTGCAGGGGGCGGGGACGCAGGGTGACGGTGTCCGCGCCTCGGGAGTCCCGTCTCTGCACCCCGGGGTGCACCTGGCCGCAGGCCCTGAGCGCGCCTGAGCCGCGGCGAGCGGGTCACCCGCGACTCTGCAGCCCGCAAAGCGGGACCCAGCCGACCCCGGAAAGCGACTCCCACCCCGATCTAGGGTGGCCCCCCGAATCGGGGATTTAAAAAGAAAAAAGAAAAGAAAAAGGCCGAGGCCTTGCTGTAGGAAGCCTGGAAGGTGCCCGGGCCGGGCGCCCCTGCCCGGTAGGGGCTCCAACCCCGAGCGGCCGCTCTGGCTACTTACGTTGGAGGTGCGCGCTTTGCAGGAGACTCTGACCTGGCTCCGCCGCTCTCGATTATTTTATACATTTCTCGGAGATACACTTATAAACAAGTGGAAATTTTGCATCCTACTGCACCATTTTATACATGATGAGCCGTCAGTAATAGGATTATTAAACAAAAACCGTCTCAGGCGCTGGCGTTAACCTTTTTTTAAATGGCTAATTAGGTTTTGCACAGAAAAATTAGATTTAACATTGCTTACATTGCCTACATTTTCAGTGGATGCTCCGGTAATTTCGGATAGGCCGGGCAACCGCCATGCAAAAAGATAATAAAAAATTAACTATTTTAACATATATTACAGCTCTCCTATACCGAAATAAGGCAAAGGATATTTTCATGATCAAATATTATATACATAAAACTAATTATCTTTTTTCCGGCTGCCTCCATCAATTACCAGGGAGGGAGGAGTGTCGTGCGCCCTCTAGTGGACATCGTGGTGAACAGGCTCAGCTTTCAACCAAGCGGAATTAAAGGGGAAAT
The DNA here is from genome assembly GCA_028565675.1 of Sorex palustris. Taxonomy (NCBI): domain Eukaryota; kingdom Metazoa; phylum Chordata; class Mammalia; order Eulipotyphla; family Soricidae; genus Sorex; species Sorex palustris. Next base: position 16,609,275 of record JAOXYA010000020.1, read on the forward strand.
TAAATTCTTTTCCCCAACCCTCCTTTCATCCATCCTTTGGAAGTTTTCGGCGGCGTGTTAAATCGCTCTTGTTTATTTTCCACTCCGAACCAACCAAGAGCGGTAACTCAAAACAGCCTCCAGCATCTGGATAGATTAAGGCGCCTACTAAATTAAAATGCATCCTTTCCGCGTTTAAGAGGTAACACGGAAGATCAAACCTCCAATCTGGTTTGGGGACTGAGGAAAAAACCTGTCGCCCTTTTGTTTAGGACACACTATCTGAGCCGATTTCACTGTGGCACGAATACCTAAACAACCGCAAATCCCACCGCGCTGAGACAGTGTATAGTGAAATTCACCCCGGGTTGTTGTCTCCAGGTTAATATAAAAGAAACCCTCCTGGACATTGGGGCATTTGCTGAGCAGAGAATATTAGCGCCTCCTTTCCCAACTGGCATTGCCTAGAACAAAATTCAGCATTTTGTTCTGCTGTTCCTCCCTGGCCTCCAGGCCTAACGTTCTGCAGCTGGGCCCTGGCCCTAGGATGGATTAGGATCTTGCTTTCCCCAGCCAGAATGGTTGATGGTGAGGTGGGGAGAGAAGAACGTCCTCTCACTCTTAGCCCCGGAAACACACCACCATGCAGAAGTGGGAGAGCTATTTGGGGAAAAGGTGTTAGCAAAGTGAATTTCTTACAAGGACAAAACAGAACTGAGGCCCAAGAGACTAAGATACCAAAAATAAAAGGGCCGGGTAAGAGACAAGAAACAAAATAATAACAAAAATTCTCTTGGGAGTATAAGCATATGTCCTGTATGTCTAGATCACACCAAGCACCTTTCTTCATTGACTCAGTTTCATTATTGCACCTAGAGTTTGTCTTTAGGAGGGAGAAATTGGGTCACACCCCCAGTGCTCAGGGCATACTCCTGGCTCTATGGAGAATTCACTCTTGGCAGTGCTCTGGGGACCTTATGCAGTGCTGGGGGATTGTAAGGTTTTACTTTGTACTCGAGTCCAAGCCTGTCATTTTTTTCAATCCTCCCAAACAAACTTGCAAATTAGCACGACGGAAGGACAGTGTGTGTGTGGGGGGAGGCCCTGAGTTATTAGGTGCACTCTCTCCCCTAAGATTTTCTAATATATCCCAGTGAGAGACCATGAAATCAACCAAAGAACCTAGCTTCCTGCCGGCCACACATGGTTATTGGGTCTGACCCCACAGTGAGGGCAACTATTGCCTTGGTGCTATTTTGGTCTGTGGGTGGGCAATTCCCTTTGCAACACCACCAGAGCTTTTTTTTTTTTTCATAGCCGAGAGCATCTCTGAGAAGGTTTGGATTTGTTTGTTTGATTTATTTTTCAGAAAGACGAGAGAGAGAGAGAGAGAGAGAGAGAGAGAGAGAGAGAGAGAGAGAGAGAGTGCAAGGCTCCGCAGAATGGATTTGACTGGCCCTCTTCCTAAACAAATATCTGGTATTACAGAGTCTGGTGGTTCCGGGAGGCAGGGTTTTATGAGCTAATCGCACCCTGGGGGGGATTTGGTTGTGTGGAGTGTCATCTCACCCTAGGGTAACCACACCCACCTGTCATGCTTTATTTCATGACTAATAAATCACTACAAATGATGGGATCCATGCAGTCCCTGAGCCCCATGTTTTCCCCTGCCACATACAAGCAGTCTGCACTGCCGTGGAGAGAATGGTATTCTCGGAATCTAATCTCCCAGCTTGCTCTTTGTGGCAAAAAAAAAAAAAGTTCAATTAGGGTGTGTTTTCGCTATACTGATTTTCTTCTGGGCTGGTGTGTGTGTGGGGGGGGGGTCGGGGGGAGCATATTCCCAAGAGGTTCCAGATTCGGCTGGCAGCCCGAGTCCCTGTAAGCTAAGAGCCATCATCAATCCCTTTGGTTCCCAGAAGGGTGTCCAATCAGGCATTTGGCAGATGGCTCCCAGAATTCAACGTGAGATTCCTCTTGGTTTCTGGTTCTTTGGGAATGGAAGGCAAGCAGACTTTTGTGTCTTTGGGCCTTTTTAGGGGTGCACGTGTTTTTTAGCTGCTTTTCAGCAGGACCACTGTCATTGCTATTGTCCCGGGCTTCCCGCAGCCTCGTTTTCTCGCCCTCCCTGTGTTCCATCTTCCTCAGGAAAGCATTCATTTGCTTTAGCTTCACCTAGACTAATTGACAGGCTCTATTGTTGTCAGCTGCAAACTTTTGTTCTTCTGTTTTTTTATCTGCCAAGTGAGAATGCCAGGTCCAACCTTTTATTTTAGTTGTTTTAGGTTGCTGGGACTGTGTCCAGGCAAGACATAGCCTCGGTGGAAGGCAATTACTGGTCTTGGGACAGTGACAGAGCTTTCCCTGATGAGCCCACCAGCCAGACCGGCACTGAACCCCAGCCTCTGAGACCTGGCCAAGATCAAGAAGACACATCTATGAGAGGGGAGTTCTGGCTTACTGGGGGCGTTTCAAAGGGAAGGAAACTGTGGGCTTAAGCAGAGAAGTTGCCTGGTTTCACACATGGTAGATGCGCTGAGAGAATGTGCTACCAAATTTGGGGAAGATTTGGTCTAGGAGAGAGTTTTGTCTCTAGCCTCAGCTGTCAGAGGAAACAGTAATCCTGCCAACAAGTGTGGCCAAGACAGCCGGAAGGTTTATCTGTGTTTGTTATTGTTTGTTTGTCTTTTTTATTTTGGAGTTGCACACAGAGCTTTTGTGGGCTATTCCTGGTGATGCTGGGGAACCATCTGAGATGTAATGGGTATTGAACCTGAGGCTCTTGCATACAAAGCATGTGCCCCAGACCTCTGAGCCTTTTTTTTTCTTTTTGGGTCACACCTGGCGATGCACCAGGGTTACTCCTGTATTCCTGGCTCATGCACTCAGGAATTACTCCTGGGGGTGCTCGGGGGACCATATAGGATGCTGAGAATCAAACCCGGGTTGACCATGTGCAAGGCAAACACCCTACTTGCTGTGCTATCACTCCAGGCCTCAGGAATTACTTCTGGTGGTACTCGGGGGGAACCATATGGGATGCTGGGAATCGAACCCCAGTGGGCCACGTGCAAGGCAAATGCCCTGCCTGCTGTGCCATCACTCCAGCCCCCTTCTGAGCCTTTACTGCACACCAGACTTGCCTCTTTTGTGTGTGTCTGGTTTGGGGATTCACACCCTCCGGTGCTCAGAGGCTTTTTCTGGTTCTGTGCTCAGGACCAACCCCTGGTGGTGCTTAGAGGATATATGCGGTATTCAAGATTGACCAGGGGCTGGCAGGGTGCAAGGCAAGTACTTAAACCCCTGTACTATCACTCTGGCCCTCTTATCCAAAATTATTTTGGCCTGCTCTTCCACGCCCATGGCTAGAGGTGGTTCCAGTCCAGTGCCTGGCCTGCACCATCTGTTGCCAAGTTGGACCCTGAGGGTTAGAGCATGGTTTAAAGCACTTCACCAGGAGAGCATGAGCAAGAACTTATATATTTTGCAATTTTATTTTTCTAACTGTGGCACTTTCTGACTTTGTTTTCTTCCTGTGGCCCTTTTCTTGTTTGACTGGTGACCCCCCTGAGTCTCATGTTGGGGCCTTTCGTTGATGTCATTTTTTCACCAGTTGCCCCCTTTCAATCTCCTGGAGTCCCCAGGTCTCTCTGCCGAAAAACACTGCTCTGGAGACTCCTATCCATACCTCCCGGGACAATTTCACTCTAGTAAAAAGTTTTCTCTTGCAGTGGCTTTGGAGCCAAGAGTCAGCTATGAGCTTGGCTGGATTCTACTCCATGGGCTCAAACAGATTTAGCCTCTGATTGCTCCCATACCCGAATTCATATAAAACTCCCTCCTAGGTCCACCTCTCTGGCTGTCAGGAATTAGTATCCCAAGAGTGCAGCTTGCCACGCTGATGAACCTGTCCTTCTGCTGTTACAAAAACTCCATGCAGGGGCTGGAGCGGTAGCACAGCCAGTAGGGTGTTTGCCTTGCATGCAGCCGACCCGGGTTCGATTCCCAGCATCCCATATGGTCTCCCGAGCACCACCAGGAGCAATTCCTGAGTGCAGAGGCAGGAAGAACCCCTGTGCATCGCTGGGTGTGACCCCCCCCAAAAAAAACAACCTCCATGCAGTCCCACAGGTTTCAAAGCATCCTGCTCTTGATATTTGAAAGTGGGGATCAGGGATGCTTCATGCCGGCGTGTTCCCATGCATATGGAAAGTGAGCCAGCTCGCACATGGATCCATTTGCTCTTGCCCGACCCTCTACTCCCCCCCCCCCCATCGTGCTCCTTCAAACTTGTGCTTTCCTGGCAATCCACCACTTGGACCATCCTCCATAGTTTATTTTATTTCATTTGTTCTTTTTTCATGGTGTGGGGGGGAGCCTCCCCAGGGTTGTCGGGAGCCACGAGGACTATACACAGCGGTGCTCACGAGGCCACGTAGTGCCAGGGATTGAACTCAGTCCTTGTGTTGCTGGACGCCCATCCCAGCCTTTGAGCTGCCCCCCCCCCCGTCCCTTTATCTTTTGCTTTGTGCCCTTTTCCTTCTCGTTGTTGGAAGCCTTTCATCAGAGGACTAATAGTACTGGGGAAAGGACTTGAGCTATCCCCAGCCGGGCTCAGAGCTTATTCCTGGCTCTTTGCTCCTGGACTCACTTCTGGTGGTTCTCAGAGGATGGGGATTGTATGTGGTGCCGGGGATCAAATCTAGGTCAACGCACATGCAAGGAAAGCCCTCTACTCACTGTGCTCTCTGTCAAGCAGAAGGAGCATTGCCCAGGGACCAGAAGGAGCAGGTTTGAGTTCTTGTTCTACCCAGATTCCCTGCAGAGAGCGCGGGAGAGAAGGAAGCCCCTGTGGCAATGGTTGGGGTTCTGAGCCTTTGCATGTGGAAGAAAGCCTCAGGGCCAAGAACCTCTGCTCCCTGCTGCTCTCTGCCAGTCCCTCAAGCTCTGTGAAATCTCAGGTCTAGGGCCAAAGTCTGAGAAAGGTAGTCGGGGAGCAGCTGACGAATGTGGGATAACTTGCCGGACATTTGGGGACAACTCGGGGTGAGGATTGAGACTCCGAGACTTGACCCAAATGGGATGAGTGATGGGGCGTCCCCCTCCCCCAAGCTCCTCCTTTGGCTACCCAGCAATAGTTCTTCTCCCCTCCAGTAAACGGTAAACGTGAGCTCAGTAAAGCAACTCCAGGGGACAGTTGAGGTAACAGGGGTTCAGCCAAAAGGAATCAACATCCTGTCTTCACCTTGCTTTCACTCTGCGCAAGCGCATTCTTTATTTTGTGCATATCTTTAATATGTTCTGGAAGACTCCTAAGATGTTTGCTTCTTGCCCCTGATGGTATTTCTTGCCCCTGCTTGCAACCAATGAGCTGTCTCTCTGAAGTGCTCCTGGAGTGCGTGTCTTTCTTATGCCTCCACGTACTCACTCTCCTTCTGAGGCCACACAGAGCAAGGAGAGCTGCCATGACTGGCCTCCCTGTCAGCCCGGTGACTCCTATGTCTCAAGAGGTGTTGACAGGTGACTCCTCCCTGTCCCTTTGAGCCACTGGGGTATGTGCAGAGTTTGCTGGGGAGTTCCCTGGTACTGCCGCAGAGATGCCCTGTGATGGTGCTCCCCAGCTGCAGGCACCAGACGCCTCTATGATCTCCTTAGACACACGCAGGCAGCACCTGGGATTGAACTTGCAGCCTCAGACCAACCATCCCCAGCCACCCCTATTTGTGTTTTATATGCAGTGCTGGAAAACAGACCCAGGTGCTCTACCACTGAACCACACCCCTCACCCCCCACCCACCTTGTTATATTCTTTTTTGGTGGGGAGAGGTCTTGCAAGCAATATTCAGGAGGCTCAGAGGTCACTCCAGGTCATGCTCAGCCAAGCAGGCAGATGAGTCAGTGCTGAGTTCGAGGGTGTGGTGCTGCCCAGGCTGGGCAGTGCTTGGGGGATGCCGGAACCACACCTGGAAGTGCTACCCCCTGGGGCAATATCCCTGCCCCATTTATTTATTTATTTATTTATTTATTTTATGTAGGAGTATTGTTATTTATTCAGTCACTGATTAGCTGATTGAATTATCCCTGCCCCCTTTATATACACAGACACACACACAGACACACACACAGACACACACAGACACAGATATATACAGCTATTTGGGAGCCACACCCAGAGGCACTTAGTACTGGCTCTTTGTTCAGGGATCATACCAGGAGAGCTGGGAACTGAACCCAGGTCCACCACGTGCTAGGCGAGTACCCTACCTGATGAACTATCTCTCAGCCCTCTCCCCCTTGTTATATTTTTAAGAGAAAAGAACTTCCTATTTATGGCACAGTTTCTGTTTATTGTAACTGGTGTCTTGGAATATTCACGGGAGAGAAAAAGAAAAGAACTATCAGCTAAAGTCCAGACTTGGACCTGCAAAGCAGTAGCTTTGCACAAGTCACTTTTTATCTCTTGGATCTCAACTTTTTCCTTCTTGGGAAGAGTGGTGGGTGTTGGGGGACCAGAGCCAGTGGTTCTCATGGGCCCCTCTGGACAGTGCTTGGGGATCTGTCTCAAGGGCCATGCAGTGCTGAGATGGAACACTGGCTTCCGGCATGCAAGGCACCCTGATGCTATTTTGCTAGCCTTCAGGGCTTCAATAGCTGACAATGGGGAGGTGACAATTGAAAGCACAGTACAGCAAGTGCTCATCAATGCTCAGGTGCTTCCTGTGAATCATCTTGGTTAACTCTTGCATAGTACCCACTGGGGAAGATCTTGCAGAGAGACATTGCATTGAAAGTATGCATTGAGGGGCCAGAGCAATAGTACAGTGGAGAGGGTGTTTGCCTTTTGCACTTGGCCAACTTGGATTCAATCCCCAGCATCTCATATGGTCCCCCAAGCACTGCCAGGAGTAATTCCTGAGTGCAGAGCCAGGAGTAACCCCTGAGCATTGCTGGGTGTGACCCCAAAAGCAAAAAATAAATAAAAATAAAAATAAATAAAAACCGAGGACCGGAGAGACAGGACAGCGGGGAGGGCACTTGCCTTGCACGTGGCCAACCCAGGTTCAAGTCTCGGCATCCCTGAGGACTCCCTGGTGTGGCCCCCAAACAAAACAAGAGTCTCTGGAAATACAGGGGCAACCTGCGTGCCCCCACCCCAGGGCCCCCAGGTCCTCGGAGGGGCTGGAGCCGCGGGCCTCGAGGTCCACCACCCCCGCTGCCACCCAGGGCACGCGAGCCGTGGGGGTCCCGGGGCCCTGCCCGGCTGCTAGAAGTAGCCCCCGCAGGTGGTGCGCGACCCCCGGGTGCAGCAGCAGCAGCAGCAGCAGCAGCAGCGCAGAAGCAGAGCGACCCCTGGCGGGCGCGTGTGGGCACTGCAGCGCCCCGCCAGCTCCCCGGCCAGGGGCCCCCGACCAGGTGCGCGAAGCCCCCCTGAGCGCATCGCCGGGACGAATCAGAGCTGGAAGCGACCTGCGAGCAGATGGCAGCGGCGCCCACTGCCCTTCCCGGGAAGAGCCGGCGAGCACCGGCTGCCGGGGAGCTGCCCCTTCGCGGCCACTGACCTCCGCGGCCTGCAGCTCGCGGTCCCAGGCCCCCGCCCCCCACCGCGCCAGCCCCCGCCGTGGGATGGACACGGCCACCTCCGTTCCATCCCGCCCTCGCCCTCCAAGGGGCGTGACGCCAACGGGATCCCTGGGGCTGCGGCGAGAGGACAGCAGCAGGGAGGGAGGGCGCTGGGCTTGCGCAGCCCAGCTCGATTGGAAACCCGGGGGTCCCCCCTGGACCCCGGGGCCGCGTCACCAGAGCGCAGAGCCAGGAGCAAGCCCTGAGCACGGTCGGGCGCGGTGTGGGGGATAGGAAGGGTCGTGGCCCCCAAACCAAAGGAATTAAAAACAGGGTCTGGGGACATGGGGCAGTGTGTAGGGCTGGGCATGGGAGCTGGGGGGCCCCACTGCACCCCACCCGCCCCCCCAAGGGGCCTCACTGCTGGGGGCTGGAGAGAGTCCAACAGGCTGGGCGCAGCTTTGCACGGGGAGACCCCGGCACTGCAGGGTCCCCCCCCAAACGCCCTGAGCACTGCTTCGTGAGGCCACGCCCCCATCAGGTGGGTGGGGGGCCCTGGGACCAGCCCACCGCCTTGTCCCCCTCCCGAGAGCCTTGCTCCTCACTGACAAGGAGACACAGCCCCCTGCCCCCGCCCCGGTCTGCTTCATGACCCAGGGGACACCTGGTGGCAGGTACGGGGACCCTGGCAGGGTCCAGCCCTCTAGGTGCGTCCTAGCTGGAGACCCCCGGGCCCCCAACACCGGTGCGGGAGGGAGCCGGGGGGCACCCCAGAGCGGCGCCCTGGTACTCTAGGGCTTGGCACGGGCCCTGGCGCCCCAACCGTCCCGCTGCTTCCCTCTGCTGGAAACGGGGTGCCCCAAGCGGGGCGGGCCCCGAGTCCCCGGGGTGCTTTACTCATTCCGCCCGCGCGCGCTGGCTCACCGGCCCCTCCCGCGCGCGCTTCCCCGGGGCCCGCGGGCTGGGCGCGGCGGGGTGGGGTGCCAGGTAGAAATTGAACCCGGGCCAACTGCGTGCAAGGCAAACACCCTACCTACTGCGCTATCTATCAAAATAACCCTGTTTAGCAAGTATTGACTAAATATTTTTTGCTATGTATAAAATTTTTTTCACTATGTATAAAAACTAGGCTGAAACGAGAGCACAGTGGTAGGGCGTTTGCTTTGCACACAGCAGGCAGGCCTACCCGGTTTTGATTCCTCTGCCCCTCTCGGAGAGCCCGGCAAGCTGCCAAGAGTATCTTGCCTGCATGGCAAAGCCTGGCAAGCTCCCCGTGACGTATTCGATATGCCAAACACAGTAACAAGTCT
>JAOXYA010000020.1:16639164-16654176 GCA_028565675.1 Sorex palustris
TTGTTACTGTGTCTGGCATATAGAATACTCTCAGTAGCTTGCCGGGCTCTCCGAGAGGGGCATGCATATGGTTTATCATGATTATTAGTAAGTGCCTAAACAACACATCAGCAAAGACATGTAGTAATACCACTCTTCAGAGCAGGAATGCAGTTTAGATGGACCAACTCAATACTCTATTGTTGAGTCTGCTGTTTCCTATTTTCTATTGTTCTGTTTGGGTACCACATCTGTCAGTGCTCAGAGGTTACTCCAGGCTGCACTCAACATCAGTGCTGGTAGGCTTGGCAGAGCCATCTGTGTTGATGGGGACTAAATCTGGGTAGGCGGCTCGCAAGACAGTGCCCTACCTGCTGCATTATGTCTCTCCCATCCTGAGTATGCTGATTTCAATATTATTCTATTAAGAATAATAAACTGATGATTTTCCAGTGTCATATGAACAGAGTTTTAAAATTAACACTCTATTCAAAAAAATAATACTCTATAATGTTGGACAAACAGAAAAATCAACCACTTTTTCCAAGATTGTTAATGGAGTCAAAGAAAGGGGCAAACTGTGGGCAAAACTGGAGAGAAAGAAACACAAAGAGGGGCGTGAGTGATAGCACGGCGGGTAGGGCATTTGCCTTGCATGCAGCCGACCCAGGTGCGATTCCCATCATCCCATGGTCCCCTGAGCACGGCCAGGGGTACTTCCTGAATACAGAGCCAGGAGTAACCCCTAAGCATGGCCAGATGTGCCCCCCCTCCAAAAAAAAAGAAATACAAAGAGCCCAAATTTACCAGAATGGAAATTGATTCTGCCCCAATAACTTATAAAAGGTGTTCTAAAAGAGTGTTATGTACCAACCACTAGAGTCTCAATAGGGACAGATACAAGTTGAGAATCTCATAAGATTCAGGCATTGGGGAGCTCACATAATTTGAAAATTTACCTCCAGAAGTTTGAAAATAATTCCAAAAAATATTGATGAAAATTCTCCTTGGGATTTCAACTGGAATAAGAGGAACTAGAAGAGCACTTTCAAAAAAAAATAGTCTTATGAGGGAAAACAATTTAACCAGAATTAGTCCCACTGTGATATAGCAATCAACTTATGTGAGGAACCTGACATATGTAACTTCTAAGCACTATAATCATCTTCTTGCATGAAAAAATAAAAGAGAAACAGCAATAAAGTGTATAGTCCAGAGCACAGGTAATTAAAATTGACTACAGAGTGTTTGCCCTTCCTTAACATGCCAGCTTCACATTGCTAGGCAAATTTTCAACTATTGTTTTACACAATACATCAAATTTGTCTGGCAAGAGAAAATTAGAATGCAAAAGGTAAAATCATAATTTAAAGAAATAGAGAAAGCATACATGACAGAGATGTTAAAATATTCACACCAGGAAAAATAAAACAACAATGATTAATATGTCATGGTCTCTAATGGATAAAGTAAAAGCACAGAAAAGAAAAAAACAAATGGCCAGGAGTCAAAGATACAGTTCAGCCAGCACTGTTCTTGCCTTGTATTTAGTCAACTTGGGTCCAATCTCTGACATCAGTATGGTCCCCTGAGCCCTACCAAGAGAGATCCCTAAATGCAGAGCCTAAAGTAAGTCCTGAGCACTGCTGTGTGTGACCCCAAACCACAAAACAAATCAAAACAAAAACTGAGAGTCTAAAAATCCAGGAAAGGCTAAAGAAATAAAACGTTTGAGACACAGAACATATAAGGAAAGTAAGGGACAATTTTGGTGGACTCAATTGAAGACTTGGAACAATTTAAGAAATAATCCCTTATTTGATAGTTTTAAAATATCATACTCAACAGACTCAATGACAGGAGTATTAGGATATGACTAAATGAAAGAAAAGAATATCAGTCATAAGAAAACATAAAAAATCTTCATTATAACTTTTCTAAAAACAATATAAATCTAGTAGAAACAAAACTACATGCACAAATTTACTACGAGAAAGAGAATGCTACCTCAGATTTAGTGACTAAACCTTGTCCATCAGAAATGTACAGATACAAAAGACCAAAATCTGGTGAAAGAATTAAACCCAACAACACCACTAACTTAATATAATTCACATCTACAAATTACTTCATTAAAAAGAATTCACATGCTCCCAAGCATATATGTGACATTTACCAAGTCACATTCTGAACAATGAAGCTCCCATAATTTAGCAAATCTGATAGAAAAAGTCATACAGGCCTCTCTCAAACCACAATAAAATTAAACTGAAAATCAATTACAAAAAGGTAGATGTGGCTTGCAAATGTGAGCAAATACCTCACAGGCATGCAACTCTAGGTTCAATCCCCAGCTGTATAAATGACAATGCAAAGTAAAAGCAAGAACAGAAAAACCTCCAACCAGATAAATATTAACAGCACATTCCCAAGTAACATGTGGGCCAAAAACAAATCTCAAGTGAAATTTTAAATATTACAATCTATGAAAAAAATAAAGCCCAGCTTCTTAAAATTTGTGGTCTGCAGCACATAGGAAAAATATTATAGCACTGAATGTATATGAAAGGGCTGATGGTATGTAATTCAAAAGGTGGAGCATATAATTTGCATGTGTGGGGGCCTTAGTTTGGTCCCTGGCCCTGCATCGCTTCCTGGACACTGCCTAGAATAGCCATAGTGTTTCCAAGTACAGCTGAAGGTAAGCTGTATTCGATAATACCTCTGGGCACAATCCTCACAACAGCAAAAAGAAGAAAAACTACATTCAGTTAACTTGACTAGTCCTAATCCAGTTTTAGCCCACTTATATTTGACTTCTCAATCAGACATTCAATAATTCTGAATTTTCCTACAAAAATTTTATGGAGTACACAATAGTACCCTTCCATTTTTTTCATGTCACAGCGAGAACATCTTGTAACTCTGAAGGAATGTAGGTATTATAAGTATTTTCTTTGCACTGATGAACTAACACTACATTTAAGGTTATAAATTAGGTTTATAGTTAATATTTCTTTTCTCCTCTAGTCCCTGTGTCTCTATTCTGTTTTCTTTTCCCCAAAGGATGGGTAATAGCAGATTAATATACCTGTTGATTTTACTTCCCACTAGTAAAATCGGTCTTAGAAACACATGATATATCTGAGAAAACTGAGTTCAAATGAAATATGAATACATATAAAGTTACCTTTGAATCAGGCACCGAATATGTTATTGTAAACTGTGAGGAAGGCATACTCATTATGATCAAGGAGCTAACAGATTGGGAGAGCGAAGCAAACATTCAGATAATTAAATCCTAGTGGGACTACTATCATAAAAGAACTATGGTACTGAATATCATAGAAAAGTATAGAAGAACGCTTTCATCAAACTACAGTTCAGGGGTTGAAGGACAGCGACTTCTAAATTTCATCCTGGAGACATTGTGACTAGAGGAAATAATGTAGGATTGACCCCAGCTCAGTCTCAAGCACCATTTTTCCCCCTCATTGGCAGGAGTTTTCCCTAAGCACAGAGCCAGGAATAAAGAAATACCTGAGTACTTTGCGGTGTAGCAAAAAAATAATCTTTGAAGGCTTGAATCAAGCAAATGAACCAGACCGTTTCTATTCATCCTTTACTGCCATGAAACATACTATATTGACAGCACTGTCCTCAAAAGTTACTATATGGACATATACATAGCTCAATATTTCTAATATGAAATATGCAATGGTGACATGAAAGAACCAAGATGAATCTGCATATGTTGTTGGAGGCAAAATCTATACGTATCATCAACATTTTGCATTTTGTCAAAAAATTGATGGGTAAGCTTATAATCAAATTTTGATTTATATAGCTGTCACTGTCACTGTCCTCCTGTTAGTCATCGATTTTGCTCAAGCGGACCCAGTAACATTGTTAGACTTGTTGTTACTGTGTTTGGCATATTGAATACTTCACGGGTAGCTTGCCAGGATTTGCTGTTTGGGCGAGACACTCTGGGTAGCTATGTAGTAAAAATTCAAGGATGATTGAGTCTTCCAAGGAAACCATTTGAGAAATTATAAGTAGTAGCCCATGCAAAGCAATGGCAATTGTGTGAGTAGTAAGAACCAGCAACAATGGAATGACTTAGGAAAAGTTTAATAGGTTAAGTAAATGCTGAAATATTTTTTTAGAAATCTGAAGGGGGGAAAGATGGCTCAAGAAAATTACACAGGAGGCTGGAGCAATAGCACAGAGGTTAGGGTGTTTGCCTTGCATGCGGCTGATCCAGGTCCAATTCCCAGCATCCCATATGGTCCCCTGAGCACTGCTAGGAGTAATTCCTGAGTGCATGAGCCAGGAATAACCCCTATGAAATGCCGGGTGTGACCCCAAAAAGCAAAAAAAAATTTACACGAATTTTAGAATTGTGGAACTGAATGATTCATTCAAGTTAATTAGAAAGCATGAGGCATTGTTCAGCTTTTACACATTTGAGTAACAGGTAATTGTGTGACTTTCAATGGTTAGTATTGATTAAATTTTGGATTTATGGGTTCGGGATCCTCAAAAGAGATAAGAATTGAAAAGATTAACTGGTAAATCATAAGCATAAAGAACTTTGTTAGACCTTTTATATCTTATTAGAAGTGTGGTAAAGAGAAAAAAATCTGAAGAGAATTAGCAACAGCATGCATTCTGGTGCATTTTTACTGCTGCATATAAAATCATCCTCAAACTTAACAGATCATATAAAAATAATAAACTTTTCAAATATCTGTATTTTTTGGCCTGGCCTTCCTCATGCAACCACATTAAAATTTAAGGAACTCGGGGCTGGAGCGATGATAGCACAGTGGGTAGGGCATTTGCCTTGCACGCAGCCAACCCAGGTTCGATTACCAGCATGCCATATGGTCCCCTGAGCACCGCCGGGAGGAATTCCTGAGTGCAGAACCAGGAGTAACCCCTGAGCATCGCCGGGTGTGACCCAAAAAGCAAAAAAAAAAAAAAAAAAAAAAGTAAATCAAAAATAAATAATTGAAAGTGTAAAGCTGTTATATATAGTGTGTGTTTGTATATGTGTGTGTACATAGAGGAAATTGGCATTTTACTTCATTTTTATCGGTGACAGAATTGTTCATAACATTTATTTATAGAACCACAGTACAGAATTAGAATTCAAATAGTTACTATATTATTGGCATCTTGAGTTGGATATTAAGAAGCTATGGGCCTTAAATTAGGATTACAGTGAATTTAGTATTCAGAACTACTTGATATTACCCTGGCTGAAGAAATTGGGGTGAATGAGGTCTTCTGGGAAATTTTTATTTTTTTAGAAAGCTGAATTTAAAATTTTACATCCATAGAACTTTGAAGTTTTTAGTTGGTAGCATATAAACCCAAACATACACTTTTTTTTTTAATATTTGCAAATTAAAACACATTACCCACTCGATAGGTGCAGTGTTTGGGTTCCTCACTAGTAAAGAAATGAGAAAGGCTTCTTGCTCTATCTTGCAGGCAAGAAGCCCTGACTTCCTGTTCCACCAGCTGTAGCCCAGAGGGGCACCCAGGACCAGTAGGGAGGTCATTCCCCCATCCCCCACTTTCTCCTGAAAAAAAAAAATCTTTAGTGGAAAATTTGGAAACTACTCTCTACACTATTACCCAGATTCTTTCCTAAGCATTGATATGATGAAAGCACTCCAGAAAGATTATTTGTATTTGAAGGTTAAACTGTTTTGGCCAGGATGGCATTTGTGGGTTTTTTTTTTTCAGTATTTTCTTCATAAAAAGGACAGCAAGTTCTAGAAAATAAAATATTTTACCTTTCTATAGATTAAAGAAGTGAACTTTATTTGGTTGCTGAGTTTATAGTAAAACAAAAGGCATCTGAAAAACAGAACTCATCTTGGTAGATAGCCACTTTAGATCTGTTTGGACATGATCTGGTCTGTTTTGCAAAGTTCCTTCGTGCTTTTTTCATATTTTCCTTGATTGTTCTCTTCAGTGAGTATTTTCCCAGTCTTGCTGTTCTCTTTGCTTCACGCAGCTACATACACGAAAAAGGTCCTTGATGTAAGTAAAAGCTGTGCTTTTTTTTAGAATTATATTTTAAACACACAGTTGACTTGCACTTGAATTCTAAAAGATTTTGGCATTTGTTACAAAGGTTCTATTTCTTATGAACTTCTACCTTATTTAGTGATTTGAAAGTTTTAAGTTTGGAATTTTGAATATTTTAGTGATAATTTTGCAAAGTATATTTTATAGATAAAAGATTATGCTTGAAATTGTCCTGATTCTCAAAGGAAATTTTGAAGTTTAAAATAGATCTTTTCTTTTTTTTTTTTTAAACTAATCTTACCTTTTAGATTTGATAAGTTGTCAGAGATCTTTTGTTCTGTCAGTGTTTAATTCTATTATCAGGTAAGTAAAATGTACTGAGTTTCTTTTAGACTGATACTCAGAATTGCCGCTTCGTAAAATTTTTCCCCCCTGGAATATTCAGCCTAACTTCATTCTGCTGGGAAGATTGATTGCATGTGTACTGATACTGGAATAAAAATTGCTAGTTTTCTCCCGTATAGTGAGCTTTTGCTTTTTGTCTGCAGTTCTTTGGTGAAAGCTTAATTTTTTTTTTTTACCTTTAGTTTACCTCCAATTTTTATCTTTAGTTAACTAGAAGGTCACAAATACTTCATCTCTGTTACTGGGTAAGAAGCATCTTATTTTGGCTGGAGAAAAAGAACTTTTTTTTTTTTTTTTTTTTGCTTTTTGGGTCACACCCAGTGATGCACAGGGGTTCCTCCTGGCTCTGCACTCAGGAATTACCCCTGGTGATGCTCAGGAGACCATATGGAATGCTGGGAATTGAAACCGGGTCGGTCGTGTGCAAGGCAAATGCCCTACCCGCTGTGCTATCACTCCAGCCCCAAGTTGGTTTTGTTTTTGATTCTTCAAACTCTCAAAGTAGAATAAGGCAGGTAACTGTGCTAACTTGAGTCCTTAAGTAGTTTATGAACTTTTATATCATTTCTAAATAATTGTCCTTTGGCTCTATTATTTGTGGGACAGGCTGGTCATCTAAAAAAGATTGAAGGACCAAAATGCTTTCTTCTGATGTTTTGTTCTTATGTTTCAGGCAAAGGGTTCAAATAGTTTACCTCTACTGAGATCTGTCTTGGATAAATTAAGTGCTAATCAACAAAATATCCTGAAATTCATTGCATGTAATGAAATATTCTTGATGCCTGCTACAGTCTTTATGCTTTTTAGGTAAGAATAAAAGTATATTGTCTGGGGTGACTAATGACTTTAGTGAACATGTTAAATGTATTAACTTGAATTTTATACTGCTTAAATCTGTACAGGTAAAGTTCAAGCATAAATAAATGCTTATAGCAAGAAGAGAACATGTGATCTTAAACTTAGGAACTTATTTATTTCTTGGAAGTATTGTCATTTCTGCTTTTATTGGGAGTTCTTTTCTTAACACAGAGAAAAACTTACAATTTTTAAAAATTACGGTCATATTAGTAATTGCCTTCACCTGTCCATTTTTATTTTGGCTTGGTTTGGTTTTGGGTCTACAGCAGCGATGCTCAGGGGCTACTCCTGGCTTAGTGCTTGGGAGGTTGTTCCTGGCAGTGGTAGAAAACCATGCACTGTTGGAGAGAATTTGGGGCTTCTAAAGCTTGTGCAGTAGCCTTCAGTCCCCCTCCCTGACCCTGACCGCCTCCATATTTTTTTGTATTTTAATTATGGAAGCAATGTGTGAATAAAGAAAACCTTTTAAATATTAGAACGTTTAGCTAGTACTGCTTGGTTACCAATATCTCTAACTTTCAGAATTGTGTTTCTAACCAAATTATTTGGGCTTTTTAAATTTTAGTTTCACTAGTAATACCACGTTTCAGAAAAAGCTAAATTAATTGATTAGGAATCCTAGTTGCAATTTTGTCCTTTCTTCCAGGAGTTAATTAAGGTGCTCAATATGGATACAAGTTTTTTTTTTTGTTTTTTTTTTTAATCAAACCATGCTACGCTCAGGGCTTACTCCTAGGCCAGTTTGGGAGATCATATGTGTTGTGGAGAATTGAACCCAGGTCGCCTGCATGCAGGGCAAGCACCCTACCCATTGTGTAGTTACCTATGTGTAGTCTTTTACAAGTCCTCGTACAAGGGCCAGACACAGACTTCAGAAAGCCAGAGCACACCTTCCCATGGAGGAGCCCCAGATGCAAGCCCAGCACCACCTGGTCCTCGCAGAGACCACGGAGCAGTGAGCAGAAACAGTCCTGGAGCACTTCTGGGCGTGACCCAGAAACCAAAACAGCAAAACCTATGTAGAAAATACATGGGAGGGGTGTAGATTTTGTTTCTTTCCATTTTATGTTTGTTTTCTTGTAAATCCAATATGCTCTGTTATAACACATCAGTTGTTTGCCTTTGATTTTTTTCACCCATAGTGTGTTTCTATGACCCAGTCATATTGACACACACAGTTCTTTTTTTTTTTCTTTTTAAATTTATATAGAACCTGAAGTAGACTTTTAAGTACTGCTGATGTGACCCCCAAACAAGCCTCGAATCTCTGTTCCGCTCTCAAGAAAATAAAAGCAGTTCCAGCTCTGCAACAGTACTCAGGGATCACTCCCAGCGAGTGCTGCTTGGGGTGGGGGGTTGGAGAGGCAGGTGATGCCAGGGATGGAACCTGAGGCTCCTGAATATAAAGCTAATGCTCCAGCCCTTTGAGCTGTCTTCCAGACCCCAGTGTTTTACTCTAGTAATAGTTATTGCTAGGAACATTCGATAAAGATTTCTTTTGTTGTTGTTTTGGTTTTTGGCCACATCCACAATGCTGAGGGGTTACTCTTGGCTCTGTACTCTGGAATTATTCCTGGTGGTGCTCGGGGGACTGTAAGGGAAGCAGGGGATCGAACAAGGGTCAGCCATGTACAAGCTAGCACCCTACCCTCTGTACTATCTAGCCCTAAGATTTTTTGATGTTCTTCATTTAAATTGCCTTTAGATTTTGTGAGTATACTTGTGAATTTGTAATACATATTTCTTGTCCTGTGTTGGTTTATTTCAGTGGTCAAGGAAGTTTACTCCAGCCATTTATATACTATAGATTTCTTACTCTTCGGTATTCCTCGAGAAGAAATCCTTATTGTCGGTAAGCTGATTGGTTTAGTCTTGTTTTACTTGTCAGATATATTGTGAGGTGAGATACGGTTTGGTGAGGAGGTGGATGTATTTTTCAGAAACTGAGACTCAAATTAACCAACTCTAAAACAGTATCAGAAATTTCAAGAAATTTAAAACTGTGTGGGAAACTTTTCTAGTTGTAAAAACAAAGCACATGTGAAATAATAAAAGAGTAGAACCCATGATGCTTTATTCACAAGGTGAGAATTGGTCAATGATAGAGAACCATGTTCGTTTGATCTTTCTGTTTGTTTTGGGGGCTATTCCCAACTCCTGTGCAAAGTATATGCTCCAGCTCGTTGAGCCTCAAGTGTTTGCTTTATTTGGTATGAATCCATAGGAGTATGAAAGTGTAAGAATCAGGAAAGGTTCAAAATAGAGTTTTAACATGATTTGGAAGGGTTAAAACCTTTAAGACAGTAGAATAAGGGGGAAAATGGCTTATTTTTAATTTTTTAATTATTTTTGGTTTCGGGCCACACCTGACTGTGTTTAGGGCTTTTCCCTGACTATAGTCAGGGATCACTCTTGGTGGGACTTGGGGGACCATATGGGGCACTGGGGATTGAACCCAGCTCATCCGCTTGCAGGGCAAACACCCTGCCCACTGCATTCCTCTGGCCCCGGGAAATCCAGTCTAGATTAGAGGAATATAGAAGTATGAGTCATATTAATGGGGCATTGAGGGGCTAGCACTGAGGGTTGGAGTGCAGGCCTGGGTCTTGTTTTGGTCCCTTGCACCCAATGACATCCCATTCCCAAGTAATGCTGATTGTGGCTTGGTGGCACCCCGCATCACTATACTCAAGCAGCATCTTGCCCTCGGTGACTGGCCCCAGCACTCACCCATCAGGCCTTTGCAGCCTGGCTGAATAGGAGACGGATGGCCCTGGGCTCATCTGAGCACTATTTGGGTGTTTTGCAACCCCAAGTACGTTGGGTGACATCATGTGTGACTCTAATGGAGATTTTTAAATGATGAGTGGTTGGAGCTAAGATTACAAGATTAGGGATTGTTAATTCCAAATGTAACACTGACCTCAATCAAATTTACATAATTCACATAAATGCATCTCAATGGAAATCATGTATATTGGAACCATAGAAAACATTTTTTGAGTTTTTAGGTAAGAAGTTGCTATCTTTTAGATAAAGGTTTGGCAGAAATTTCTCAGATTATTTATACCCTTTTCTTCCCCACACTCATTTTCTTCATATATCCTCAAATTTTACGAGAAACGTAGATATGTTCAGATGGATGGATAAAAGAAACAACAGTAAGTCAAGGTTATACACATATGTGCTAATACAGGTCTTCAATGAAGAGCACACATTTCACTCAAAACCAAGAAAAGCCATTGAAAGTACATTAGTGTCACTAATATAATGGAATACTAATGTATATGATAGCGTTCTTAATGTATTTCCTGTACTGTTAAAGGAGATAGCCTTATCTCCATTTTATACCACTTACACCCATCATCATATTTATTCTCATGTTTCTTACTATCATTTCCTCGAAATTGCCTATTGTGGATGGCTAGACCTGTCCTCCCAGTACTGTGGCCACTGGCCGCACATAACCGTTTGGATTAATCACAGCACATAAAATTAAAGCCTTGGTTCTGAGTCTTCCTAACCACCTTCCCTCCACCACCAAAATAAAATAAATTTCTGTTGTTGGCTTGCTTCAAAGGAACTCTGATTTGTTCTTGATTATACCATAATCTAGAAGTGTTGGAGCCAGGAATAAGAGAATAAGCCATATAACTTCAGACAAGCCCTTGGCCTCGTCAGGTCTCATCTGTTCCCTGAGGATGTTTGATGAGGATGCTTTTCATTTGGGTGCCAGGATTCAACTTGGACATTATAGAGTTTTTTTACTTTATATTTCTGAAATAAATTATTCTATCTTGCAGGACTTTGTTTAATGAACTACGGATTGTTGTTGAACATATAATAATGAAACCTGCTTGCCCCCTGTTTGTGAGAAGACTTTGTCTCCAGAGCATTGCCTTTATAAGCAGACTGGCTCCAACAGTTGCGTAGTTTGATATCCAGCTAAGTTATCTATAATCTTAGCATTCTTAGCAGCTGGTACTTCTGTTAGGGATTGTTAATTCCAAATGTAACACTGACCTCAATCAAATTTACATAATTCACATAAATGCATCTCAATGGAAATCATGTACCTGGCATGTTAAATCAAGCCTTCTGAAAAAAGTTCCCGAGAAAAAGTTTTCTGTGCTCTGTTGTTAATGATTAAGGAAGTTTGTATATTATGATCATTGTATCAAAAATTTTTAGATGCTGCTGTGCCTTTATCATGAAGTACATTTATTTCTCTTGTGGAGCTCTAAAATTTGTTTAGACCTAATTGGTAATCTGAATTTATATCTGGCCTGAGTTCATTATGGTGATATTAAAACATAGATGAATTCAGTATATTTTGAGACAGTATTTTGCCATTCAGTAATTTTAGTTGATGATTTTGACACTGTATTTAATTTCAAATTATTTAAAGTGATTTTGTGCTGCTTTGTTGGGACAAGTTTATTTTGGATGTACTGTTATCAGGAATTTTCTCTGTGTCTTAGGCTGTGACCTTTCAAAATTTTGTTTCCATCATTTTTTCTGTGACTTTTTAAAAAAAATTTTAAGCTTATTAGCCAGTAGGTTAATATTTGGGGCTACCTACCCATTTTACATCAGAAAGCAGTAGTCATACAGCTTGCTTTCAGAGACGCATTGAGTAAGAGAAATTTCTCAAATAGGAAACTCTTTTCCTAGGTTGTTAGTATTATTTTAAGTTATAGAGTTACCTACATAAGATTCTTGACTGCCAATTTTCTTGGTTTCTTAGGCTTGACTTTTCATAGACAAATGCAGCAGTTCAGATGCCTTTGAAAGGAATGTAGCTGAAGATTGAGCATGTGAACTATACTTGGTTTCTGTTCAGAAATAATAATGAAGATTATCCTATAAATTACATATTTACCCATCAAATTTGATTTAAAAGGTTAGATCAAAAGGTAATGATTAAGAAGGATGCTGGAGAAGATGTTGGGGGTAAAGTGTGCATTTTAGCTTCGTAAAACATAGATAATTTTGACGGAATTAGGTTTATTATGCAACTGTGATTTGAGTTGTAGAAGATGTTAAATTGTTTGTTGAGCTTCCGTGTATTTCTTTATAAAGTCACTCTGCTCTTTATTATCGTTGCATGATCGAAAATGTTTAAAACATGCAAAAGTTTTAGTAGAATGTAATGGTTTTTGTGACCAATTTTCTTCTGTCTGCATGTAATATGGATTTCTCAAATACACACACTACTAACTTACCAATAACATTAGTTTTCCTTCATTCAACTCCCAGTCTATAAAAATGTGATCTGCCTTGATAATTTAACTGTAACCATCTATTTTTGTATTTTTGTAATATTTATCTACTAAGTTAGAGAAATTGCTTCTTACCATTCAGTTGATGTGTGTATGTATATGTGTGTGGGCTAGCCACATTTTCACTCTATGTGTGTTCTGATGGTTTTAAGAACTAAATTTTTTAGAGCAATAAAGTAACTATAATGTTAAGTAACCAGTAAAAAAAAAAAAGTCATTTTTTTGATTTTGTGTTTGTTTTTCATTGTGTCTATCTTCATTATCAGCTCTTCCATTTCACAACAAAGTATCTCTCTAGAAATTGTGAATGGAATAGGTGTTGGTGGCTCTGTCTTTTGAAATAACTTTTTATTGTTACAGTTCCCTAAGTAAGCCCATTTACTCTGAAGGAATTTCATATCTGCAGGGTCAAGGGCTTTATTTTTCTGATAAAGAAAAGATAAAGAAAGGAGCTAAAAACCCAGCATAATTGATTAAGCTATGCTCTTTGACTTTTTCAGATGCCTTTGAGATTTGTAGGCTGGTGCTATCTGTAGGGAATGACTTGGATTTGATTTAACATTTTCTAAATTGGTTCACCCACCTTTGAATTTGGAGGATGTATTGCTTTGTGCTCCCTCAGATTAGTCTACTGCCAGCAGGTCTGAGCTCCCATCTCAGGAAATTCATTAGCACATTGGGAAATCCGGAGACCAGGTGTGGTACCAAAAGGTTAATCTATCCTCCTTCCTTCTTCATAGCAATATCAAGGTGAATTATACTCTCATACATTAGGAGGACAAATGAAGGCAATATGCAGCCTCTCCTGCCAACCCCCACTCCGTGGGAATCACACACACCTCAATTTTAATTGAGATGTGTAAACTTCATTTTTTCCCTATGCATCATGCACATATTCCACAATTCCTTCCCTACACCCTTAAACTGGCCATAACATGGTTGCTTTATTTTAACTCATGAGTCTGCACTTTGGCTTAAATTTGTGAGTACAAAGAAATCTATAAGAGCCACTATAGAAATAAAAATATTCACGCCACTCTATGTGTACAGAGAGCCTCAAAAAATAATCCTTACAGCTAGAAGAGAAAGTTTTGTCTCGATGCTAAATTCCACGCAGCACCTTTATTTGGTCTGGATTCTCTGGCAGTCAAACATCTTATTCCCCTTAGACAGTTAGCACTTCCTTTTTGCTTTATTTTAGCACATTTTCCATTTGCAACTATTTCCTTTACTATGATCTAATAGTGGATGTCTTTCCCTGATGTTCCATTGTGTCTATTGCTGATGTTAATCTGGGTTCACAACAGCACAAAGCCCCTGGAAGCGTTGGTCTTCACCACTCACTCCTGCTGCCAAGAAATGGGAGTTGTTTTCTTTTTTCTCTTCCGCTACTCTATTTTCTTTCTTATCTCTTTCAAGCATCCTTTCCCCAACCCTCCCCACCCTGCTAACCTTATTCCACAGATTATCAGGCTGACTTTTTGATTTTACTGTTTTCCATTCAAATTTTCCCCTTAAAACCACTTTACTGCTACAGAATGAAATATTATTTTCATTAGTTTCCTATGGGCAGATATCATTCACAATGAACACCTCATTGTGCTCAGGGACCAATTGCTCAGGAAGCAATTTCAGGCTCTAAGCTGATGGTGCTCAGGACTAACAGCCACATGCAAAGGTAAGTGCCTTACCCCTCTGTACTGTCTCTCAAGCCCTCAAAATTCTTCATATGGTAATGGAACCAACACCATATAAACAGATAATAAAGGTATGATATGTATATATATTTATATATACACACGTACCTAAGAGATCCCCCCAAAGAATAAATACTAAATAAATAAATGGAACACTTTACATTAGTACTTCCTTCAGAGCTGCCAAACACATTCAAATCCTAATTTTACATATATAAAATTCACACAATGAACTACTACAAAGAATAATGCCATGCAATTTGCTACAACTTGGATGGAACTAAGCCAAGACAGATCAGATGTAGTTACTTATGTATGGATGGTAGATGGACGGTACATAGAAGAACAAGTAGCCATCAAAGGGGAGGACATACTAGATTACTCTGGAACCTGTATTATAGAACTGAAGGGAAGGGAAGAAACTCAAAGAGGGGAAGAGGCAGATGGAAGGGTAACAAGGGCAGGAGCCTCAGACATACTGGTGGTGAAGAGGTGTTTATATTATCTGAATCATAAAACCAACAAAACTGAAAGGATGACACACAAACTAAAATAACCAAATGATCGAGAGGAAGGCTTGAGGGTTGGAGGGGAAACTGGTGGAAGGAAGTTAACATTGGTGGTAGGACAGGTGTTGGAAGTTGGGCACCTTAATTTTTGGGTCACACCTGGCAATGCACAGGGGTTACTCCTGGCCCATGCACTCAGGAATTACTCCTGGCGGTGCTCAGGGGACCATATGG
>JAOXYA010000020.1:16668548-16679318 GCA_028565675.1 Sorex palustris
TGAAACCCAAGCACAAAAATTTGTAAGTCTACAACTATACCTCATGGTGTTTCACTAATAAAAATTAAATTAAAAAAAGAAAAGTAGTTGGATTAAAAAATAAAAAAAAATGTAAGCCTCAGATGATGAAAATTTTCTTGAATATTTAAATCAAGACCTTTAATGTTAATTCTTGAGATTGTATAAAATGTTTGGATAAAGTAAACAGAACTCAAAAAAAAAAGAACAGTAGAATAGTTGGTATCTGAATGAAAATCCTCTTAATTTCTTTGAAGTTGTTTGTTTGTTTTGTTTTTAAAGTTAAATTGGCCAAGATTATATTATTCCCTCTAGCATAGATGTTTTACTGCCTTTTCTTGCCTTTTTGTTTTTGGTGACTGGGGGAGAGAGGGTGTCAGGGTCATATAACACTTGATCATGGCATTCTACATTTAACTGTGGCCTATAGTAGGGGTCACCCATCTCATTGTGGTGCCTGTCAGGGGTGGCACATTTTATGTTTGGGACTACATTTGGCAGTACTCAGGGCTTACTCCTGGTTCTGAGCTCAGAAATCACTCCTTGTGGGACTTGGGGGACTTTATTGGGTGACGGGGATTGAACCCAGGTCAGCCGCATGGAAGGCAAGCTTCCTCTCTGTTATTCTATTGCTCCAGCCCCGAGGTGGTACATTTTAGTTGGGTTCACACACATACGTGCCAGGGATGGTAATCCTGGCCGCAGTGCTTGTACATCTTTTTTAATTTGGGTGCCTGCCAGGTATACCTCACCT
This sequence comes from Sorex palustris, assembly GCA_028565675.1. Classification (NCBI taxonomy): domain Eukaryota; kingdom Metazoa; phylum Chordata; class Mammalia; order Eulipotyphla; family Soricidae; genus Sorex; species Sorex palustris. The sequence continues at coordinate 16,669,321 of JAOXYA010000020.1, forward strand.
GGAGGTACACAGGCTTATCAAGACTTTGCTGCTCTCCAGGCGTCGCATACTTCAGTGTTAGTGCTTGCACGTACCTGGCCACAGTGTACTGGAGAGAACACTCTGTTGGGAGTATGGATGGGGGGTGGGGTCTCAGACGAAAGAGCTGCCCAGAACCATAGTTGGTGCATCTGGATGACACTGGAATCAAACTCATGATCACTCCTCTGTAAGGGAGGTGCTTCTGTCTCTGAGCTCTCCCCCAGGGCGATAGAGTTTTGGGGTCTCTAAACTTTCATGGTGGTAGGGATGGCATATTGTAGACTGTGCATTTAGATGTATTTGTCAAGGGTGGTGCCCAATTTCTGGTTGGTTTTGGCAGCCAATGAATGTTGTACTAACACTGAGAGGAGCATTTGAAAGAGAAGTGGGGTGGGGTGGGGGAAAGTTGTTTATAATAATTGATTTGAACACCAGTTCCACCACCATTACACCTTCCCACCCACCACCATATTTCGAATATTTCTGTCCTGAATCCCAAGCCCTGCTCCCAAAGCAGAACCAAAGTAATTTATTTTGTATTGCTTGTTATGAATAATCCACTAAAAATTATCCAAAAACATTTTCTTAGAGGAAAATGTGTGAAGATTATTGTATTTCACCCAGGAACCCAGGAACCAGGAACTAGTTCTATAATAGATTAGTAACATGTTGTTAAAGGTTGAACCATATGTGCTCGGCCCGAGCATGTGGAAAGCAGCTGTGAGCATGGTGGTGATTGAGCTCTGGAGGCTTTTGGCTGCTGGGAGGGACTGGCTCCTTTGGGACAGAGAGGGAAACTCACCCACCCCACTCCGGGTTGCCCCGAATGAAACAGCCTGGCTCGGGGTCTGGAGGCATCTCTATGATGTATCGTTCTACCAGCATTCCTTTTGGAATCTGAGCCATCAGCTTATTCAGAGCAGACCATGCTTACTTTAGCATCTTTCATCCTCTAGTGTGTCCCTTTCATCCTCTAGATGCTAGGCTGGCATCCATCTGCCCTGGGGAAACATACTGTGTCCAAAGTCTTGATTTTCTTTTTTTTTCTTTTTTTGCTTTTTGGGTCACACCCGGCGATGCACAGGGGTTATTCCTGGCTCATACACTCAGGAATTACTCCTGACAGTGCTCGGGGGACCATATGGGATGCTGGGAACAGAGCCTGGGTCGGCTGCGTGCAAGGCAAATACCTTCCCCGCTGTGCTATCGCTCCAGCCCCTATTTTTATTAGTTTTGTTTTTATATTTTTTGCTTTTGGGGTCACACCCAGTAATGCTCAGGGGTTACTCCTGACTCAGGAATTATTCCTGGCAGTGCTTGGGGGACCATATGGGGTACTGTGGATCGAACCCAGGTCGGCTGCATACAAAGCAAATGCCGTAACCCTCTGTACTATCGCTCTGGCCCCTAAAAATCTTGATTTTCATGTTGGTCTTCTACAGGGTGTTTTATACTTTTCTCTTGAGACCCCTTTTTGCCTGAGAAATGTCATATGGGGGAGCATAGCCAGTAACACCTTAGATTCATTATGCAGTTGATTTTGAATTAACTTTTGGTCAAAGTCTTCAGAAACTTTTTTTTGTTGCTGAAGTTTTCATGACCCCTGCCCCACATTTTGTTACTGGTTCAGGACCCATAGTTAAAGAAGCCAGGGCCTATAGAAAAAAATCAAAGTGTGTATCTTCTTTTACCAACCCCAGAAACATAATTTCTTATATCATTTGCCCTCTTAATAGTTCTCAAAAAGCACAATCTTTTGGCATATCTTAATAACTTCTTGAGCAGTGATACATAATCTTTATTTTTCAGATTTGTATTTTAAAACAAAGTTCCAAAAAACTAGGAATACTCATTAATTTATTCCAAGTAGATTCTCTAGTATGAAATCTATATGCTGATTTAAGCATTTTAGTGAAATTTTTATCCATACCTACTACTAAAAAAATGTTGTCTTTTTTCTTCTAGCAATGGGTTAAACTGCTTCTTTAAATTTCTAGCCTGGATTTATACGGGTTCAGCAAGTATGTTCTCTGAAGCTATACACTCTTTATCAGATACTTGTAATCAGGTGAGGAATAAGCTTTTTTTTTTCCTTCTTTTTTTCCCCTTTCCCTTTATTGTTGATGTTGGGGGTCTGCATGTTTGGGTATGGTGCTCACTATTTGATTGTGGTGTGCCAGAGTTCACAATTGGGTGACTAGTAAATGCAGTTAGTGAAGCCAGAGAGCAGATTCTTATCCTCACGTTTGCAAAGTGCGAAGCCCTTACCATTGAATCACATCCCTTGCATCCCTTAGTGTTTCTAAGATAGGTGTTTTTTGTTTGTTTGTTTGTTTGTTTAAAGACTTTCATCTAAAAGTTGATCTATTTAAACAAAACCAACCCAGGACCAGAATGATAGTACAGCGGTGGGTTAGGTGCTTGCCTTGCATGCAGCTGGCCCTAGCATCTCATATGTATCTCATAGAGTGGGTAGGGTATGCACATGACCAATCCGGGTTTGTCCCTGATATCCCATGAGGTCCCCTGAGCACCACCAGGAGTAATTCCTGAGTGCAGAGTCAGGAGTACTCCCTGAGCACCACCGGATGTGACCCCAAAACCAAACCTAACCAAACCAGAAAAATAACCTTTCAAATAAGTGTTTTCCATCTTTCAGATAAATATCTAAGAATGGTATTGCTGGGTCATATGGAATTTCCATTTTTACGTATTTTTTTCAGGTCTTCATACTGTTTTTCCTAGTAGCTATGTCAGTCAGCATTCCACTAAATCATTCCTATCAGCAGTGTACCAGAGGTTCCTTTTCTCCTTATTGTTTTGATACAGGCCATTCCTGCCAATGGGCGTGGGGGGGGGGGTGATAATCTCATTGTGGTTTTGATTTGCATTTCCCTGTGGAGTGATGTGGACCATCTCTCCCTCTCCATGTGTCAATGAGCCCTTCTGAAGGCATTTTGTGGGAGAGGACCTCGCAAGTAATGCTCAGGAGGCCCAGCAGCCTCTCCAAGTGAGGCATGGCCTGGGTGCTGAGGAGAAACTTGAGTAGCGAGGCTCAGGCCTGGGGGTGCTGGGGCTATGGGACTTGATTCAGTGGTTCTCTAGGGGCTATGCTACTCTTGGGGTCCTGCTTAGCCCTGCTGCAAGTTAGGTAGGTGTTCCACACTTTGAAGGATCTTCCTGGCTCTGCAATTTTTACAAATTAAAATACCTTCTTCAGTCCATCTTTTAGTAAAAAAGAAAAGAAAAATAAACCCCATCTTTGATCTTTACATACCCTGGTTCAATCCCTAATGCTACAAGGTTCCCTGAATACCACTGGGAGCGACTCTGAGAACAGTGCCAGGAGTAGCCCCTGAATACCACTGGGTGTTATCCAAAATTGTTATCTGTTACCCTCCCCCCCACGCTTGGCTATAATTATATGACCATATGACATTGGGAGTCATCATTGATTATCTCAAGTCAATAGAAGACTCATACCTTATCAGGGCTGAATAAACTTTGATGTAAAAGCAATTCTAGAATTTTCCTAACAAAAACTCCAGAACTGGGCGGGGAATACCTTATTCACATGTAAGGTCCGTGAAATCATTTGGTCTGACTCTGGTACAGGATGAACATGCATGTTTCTAAGTGATAATGTCTGTGGCACCTATGCCTTTATTGTATGGTAAATGGAATTATAAATATCCAAATGCCCTTGACTACAGGTAAAAAGATTCCCCATCACTGCTTTAAAGGATCATGTTGGTTCATAAGTAACTTAATTACCTTATAATAATTCACAAGGGAAGACAAAATATATACATTCAGTATAATAACACAGTATACTCCATCTAATAAAAACAAATCACTAGACAGCCAAAATTTGACCCAAACCAGGAGAAAAAGCAGTAGAAACACTCAGAGCCAGAGCCCTATTGTACAGCAGGTAGGGTTCTTTCCTTGCATGCAGTCAATCTGTGTTTGATCCCTGGAACCCATGTGGTCCCTTGAGACTGCCAGGAGTGATCCCTGCGTATAGAGCCAGGAATAAGCCCTGAGCACTGCTGGGTTGTGACCCCCAAACAAAAGATAAAAGCAAAAACAAAAGCACTGTGGAAACACTCATTACTAATGGATGACAGCTCTCTTAAAGAGCTGGGACCAGGGAGATGGTATAGGAGTTAAGGAAGGCTCTTGCCTTCCGACCCCAGCTGACCTCAGTTGGATCTTCAGCACTGCTTGTGGTGCCCAGGCATAACCAGAAGTCACTCAACACAGAGCCAAGAGTAGCCCCTTAATGCCTGAGTATGGCCCAACCCTGTGCCCCTCCCCTCCAACAAACAAAACAACAACTATGGTCATCCTACTGTTCTTAGAGGTATAAACAGTAAATTGTGTAGTCTGCTAATCTGTCTCCTGTGCTTTATTAGGAGGCAGGTTGTAGTTTTGGGTATAATGCAGGCAGTGGGCTTGGGAGGCAGAGTGACACTTTGTTTGCTAAAGAATATAGATTTGTAGAGAGGTGAGCCATATTCCCTTCACCCCCCATACTGGTGGTAGGTCAAGTAAATTTGAACCTGTTTTTACTTTTAAAAATATATTTGTTTTATTATTTTTGCCACACCCAGTGATGCTTGGGTTATTTCTGGCTCTGAGCTCAGAAATTACTGCTGGTGAGCTCAGGGGACCATATGGGATGTTGGGAATAAATAGAACCCGGATGGGCTGGTGTGCAAGGCAAGCTCCCTATCCAGTGTTCTTTCACTCCAGTCCCTATTGGACCTGTTCAAAACTATTGTAGGAGTAATTCATGGTGTGGCTAGACCTTCATTTGCCTTTACTCACTGATGATTTCTAGATTTTTCTTTTATATAAATAGTAAGTTTTGAACCCTTCTGCATTCATCTTTGTTTTCCTAAGGTAAGTCTTGGAGTCCAGAGTTGCTAGACTATTGCACATGCCTATCCCAAATGTTTCTTGGTCATCATCAGATTGTGCCCTTCATATTATTGGCTTTACTCACTATACTTCCCATCTTGCTAATAATTTGTTTATTCTTTATTTTTTCTTCTCCATAGGGTTTACTAGCAGTGGGCATCAGTAAGTCTATTCAAACACCAGATTCTACTCATCCGTAAGGAAATTGTCTTTATTTTGTTTCTATGTGTTTTGGTTGTAGGTCTTCAAAATTAAAAAGGGGAAAACGCAACTGAATTTTAGAAATATTCCATAATTTTTATAAACCTGTAATTTTGTGTTAAAGAATTGGTTTGGGGACTGAAGCAATAGTACATTGCCTTATCTATGTATTACTGCTCCAGTCCTACTATTTTCTTCTTGATAATATATTAATAATATATTTTGAATATTCTAGAACTATTGGTAAGCTAGTCTAGAGGACATTTATCTTTTTAACTATACATATTTACAGTACATTATGTCAAGAAAACAATTTTGCATGACCAGTTATATATATATATAAAACTAGATTTTTCCTCCCATTGTTCAACTGTCCTCCCGTTGTTCATCAATTTGCTTGCGTGGGCCCAGTAACATCTCCATCTGAGACTTGTTGTTACTGTGTTTGGCATATTGAATACATCATGGGTAGCTTGCCAGGCTTTGCTGTGCGGGCGGGATACTCTTGGTAGCTTGCCAGGCTCTCCAAGAGGGGCAAAGGAATCTAACCCGCATCAGCCGGGTCAGCTGTGGACAAGGCAAACGCCCTACCGCCTAGGGCTATTGCTCCAGCCTATATATATTATCCAGAATTTTAAAATATAGTAAAATTTTTGTACATTTTTGTTTCTAAAGTTTTCTTTCTAAGGTATTTTCAGTAATATACTTCAGTGCTGCCAAATAGAATTTTCTTCAGTGCTAGAAATAGATTGGTTTATTATGTTTTATTACTTAAGACTGAAGAGTACTTGAGATGTGGCTAGTTTGATTGGAGAACTATGTTTTAAATTTTATTTAGTTTCAGTATTATATAGATTTACGTGGCTGGTGATATATTAAGCAGTACAGATCAAAATAATTGAAATTTTCACTTATAGAACCTGTAAATTCTTTAAAAGTATAAAACGACAATAATGTCATTTAGCTTGAAAGTAACAAATCATAGTCCCGTCTTTTTGTTTATTTTTTGCTTTTTGGGTCACACCTGGCGATACCCAGGGGTTCCTCCTGGCTCTGCACTCAGGGACCACCCCTGGCGGTGCTCAGGGGACCATATGGGATGCTGGGAATCGAAACCCTGGTCGGCCGTGTGCAAGGCCAACGCCCTCCCCGCTGTGCTATTGCTTCAGCACACTCTCGTCTTTTTAAAGTATATTTTCAGATATCTTGAAACTTTTATCACTTTGCTGATTTTGTGATTAGATGTGAGCTTGGCACTCACAGTTTACTTAAATAAAAGATCATAGTACCTTGATACTGTAAGAAGTTTAAACTTTTTGTCATATGTACTGAAGACTCTTTATATTTCTCCTAAAGTACATTATCATTTTTATTTTTCAGGTATGGATTTTCAAATATGCGTTATATTTCTTCACTGATTAGTGGTGTTGGAATATTCATGATGGGTGCAGGATTATCTTGGTACCATGGAATCATGGGATTGCTTCATCCTCAGCCAATAGAATCCCTTCTATGGGTAATTTTTTCCCCTTGCTCTGTTTTGAAGTAATATGAAATAGGGATTAAGTATGCTAGAATTTTTTCTCATATTGATGTAAAACATTGGGCATATCTTTTGTCAAATGATTCAGTGATGTTGATCAATGTCTCTAGAGTTGCAAGTCAGAACTGCTCCTTTGTTAAACTCTTGGGCAGTTTCATTCATTTCTCGACTTTCTATTTTAGATTTAGACTTCTCTTTATTCTTGTGCCAAGAGAAATCCTTCAATAAGTAATACGTTCAGTTCCACTCGTCCACCTCATACAGTATTATGTTCATAGGCAAAAAAGTCAAATCACTCTAAATTCAGTGACTGATTAGTTAACTTCTCAATTGTGTGTGAATTTTAAGGTTTCTGGAACCTCATGTGTCTTTCCATAACTAAATAGAAACAGTTCCATCAGACTACAACTCTAATTTAATAAGTAATGTATTCAGGGGCCGGGAAGATGACTCAGTTTTCAGGGCTGCCTGGGACATGGCCCCTTGACTGCTATAGGTGTACCTTGGGAACCCCCAAGTACTGCCACATGTGACCCCAGAGGACCCCAAGTACCACCAGAGTGGTCCTAGCAGCCCTGGATTGGAGCCACCTGGCTCAGTTGACTGGGTGCCATCTGTTGTGTTTTCTGGGCCCCCTTACACTTCTGGGCTGAGTTCAGTGTCCCACAGGCCTTTTTATGTTTGTTAAGTATTATCTCAGACTTTTGGTTGATTTATCCTGTCTCCTTTTATTTATTGGGTGATAAGGGGATCTTATGTCTCTTCTCAAGCAGAGAGGTTAAAAAGAATTGTGTCGCCAACACTTAGTTCAAGTGGTCGAGCCCCTACCTAGTAGTACGTATGAGTTGTTCAGTTCAAATGCCAGCACCATAGGACCCCTCTAGCGCTGTTGGGTGTTGCCTGAGACCCTGAGCAGCTCTGCATTGCTGGACCAGAACAACGGACCAGCAGACCTGCACCACCAGGCAAGCGAGCACTGCTGCTTGAGCTCCTCCAGGTGTGGCCCTGGCATAAAGAAAAAACTTAATTACTTTGTTTCAGATTGGCAATAAGAAGCAGTGTAAAAAGCTTAGAATTGAGATGGGAAAGCCTATATTCTCGTTCTTAAACTGGTGTTATTTCTGTGAACTCAAGCAAATCATGTAGTCCTGGGAAATTGTTAGTTCTTAACAATATGAGTATTGGACTAGGTTCAAAATGTTCAAACCTCTATTTTAGGGAAGTCTGGAATCTGAAAGAATAATGTTGAAAATTCTACAGATGGTTGGTTAAGAGTTTTGATTAAAAATTTATTAAAGTTTGTCTGCTACTTTAGCTTTTTATATATTCTTAAATATATAAAATATATACATTTTAAAAGTTTTCTTGATACCTTTAATTCAGACGTATCCTGCATGCTGCAAGAAAAGAGATACTACCCCACCCCAATTGAATGTATATTGACTATATATGATTACTTAATTTTCTGAACCAGGATTTAGGAAAGATTGCCTTGGTACTGGGTATTCAGATATATCAATCCAGAAATTCCTCTGGGGATAGATCTCAGAGCCTCTGATAGTCCCAGTACCAATGTTTAAAACATTCTGGTCTCTAATGTTTCTGTTTATTTCAAATTTCAATAGTTTTTATGCTAATCTTTTATTATATTAGCTCAGGTTCTGTTATAACATTCTATAGATTTGGCTATACAGATTATTATAATATGACCATTATAATCTTAAATGTTCTTTTTTATAATCTTAAATTTTATCTATTTCTTCTAAAAATGCTCTCTACTCATTGTTCCCATTTGAGCTATTTCTCATCAAGATTATTACCTGAATTGGATTCAAATTTATGTTTTGTTTACTTACTTGGTTTGGTTTTAAGAGTACTTGTGTTGGTATTTGGGGAATGGTGTGGTGTCGGGGCTCGACCCCAGGCCTCCAGCATGCTTTGCATGTATTCTAGCCATTGAGCCATCTTTCGGGTCTCTGTGATTTTGTTTTAAACATTGCTAATCTGCATAAGCAGTTGTGAGTCTTTAGCAAAACATTAATTTTTTTTATTGTAATGTTTTCTAGGCCTATTGTATTTTAGCAGGATCATTGGTATCTGAAGGAGGTATGTACTATTAACATTTCTTCAATCTTAATTTAGTAGTACATATTCAGCAATCTCTTAAAATTCCATTAAAATGATGGGAATAGGTGTCTATGTTTTGTTTATTTTAAGGGAGCAAATGCTTAGTTGTTTCTGTCTTGGGGACAGAAATGACGGGGACACATGTCAAGAGAACTATTTTGCCTTTTTTTCCTTTCTTTTTTTTTTTGCAGTGCTAGGAATTGAGTCCATGCCTTATGCATTGGAGACATGAACAATCCCTGAGCCACATCTCTAATCCTTATTTTTATTTATTTATTTTTGTTTTCGTATCAGATCATAGTGCTCAAAACATCTGAAGTGGCACCTGAAAACAGTCTAATTATACTGAATCTCTGAAGCTCAGGCTTTAGTAGCTCTAATCAGAGAAAGCTGTCTTTTTGTAATACAATATTTCAGACTTTCTGAAAGCTTTCGGTGTAGAAGTATTAGGACAGAGAAGTGTTATTGTCATGTATGAATGCCTAATTTACTGCTCTGCTCAGAATGTGTTTACTTCAGAAACACTGCCACTTTCTATGCATAGTGTTCCCTTCATCTTTGACAGTTTGTAAAATGGGATAATACCACCTGCCTCCAAAGGCTCAGGAATCAAAAGTGATTGTGCGTATTGTAGTGTCTGATGTGTAGCAGGAAATCCAGTAAATGAATGTGGTGGTGGTGGTAGTATTCTATAAATTGTTGTGATTTGAAAATGTAGGTTTGTTATATTTTGATGATTAATTGGACCTAGAGAATAACTAGTTAAGATAGATATTCTCAACACTCTGAAAGTGCCTCTAAAGTACAGCATCTTTTTGAGATGCCCTGTTTAAAATTTGGAGGCATGAAGTTTGTGCCTTGCGGATAATGAATGCTTTTTTTCCCCCCTGCAGCAACTCTGCTTGTTGCTTTAAATGAACTTCGTAGGAGTGCTCGGGCCAAAGGAATGTCCTTTTATAAGTATGGTATGTCATTTAGAAACCAGATGTTTTATTTCAGTACCCTTTATTTGCTTAAAATTACCTAGTGTCATTGCTTTGTTCATTATAATATGCATACCTAGAATATACCTGTCATTGTAGATACAAAATATGTCTCCCTTATGTGGCTTCTTTATGTGGTTCTTACACATTCATCAACACTTTTAAAAAAAAGATGTATGTTATAGATGTATTATCAG
>JAOXYA010000020.1:16716441-16730147 GCA_028565675.1 Sorex palustris
AAATGGGCACTGGTGGAGGGATGGGTACTTGATCATTGTATAATTGAAACCCAAGCACAAAAATTTGTAAGTCTACCGCTGTACCACATGTTGTCTCACTAATAAAAATTTTAAAAAAATCCAGGCTCTGTTAGTCCCTTGGAAGCCGGACTAATCCTGAGCCTGCATTCCTTGTTGATTTTCCTTTTCTCAAGAACCCTGTTCTCAGAGTGTTGTTGTGAGATGTGAGTAGGGGTCCCTTCTGCCCAGCTTACCGGGGTGGAGGCTGGGGGATCCTCTTCAGGCTGTAGGGATGGGGAAGCAGGAGCCGTGTGGAGGAGAGAGCGTCCTCAGGCACGCAGCCTCCGGCTGATAAAGCCTAGGAAGAGAAACTGAAACCAGTGCTTTTCAGCCGACAGAGCTGGGAAACCGATACTCATCAGTGACAAGCAGGCAAGGATAAAACACCCAGTGCTCAGGGCACCAACGCCTCCACCCTGCCTTCCTTAGAAGAACACCTACAACCCCCATATTCCTAGCTGGTCAACCTGTACCCACAGGGTGAGTGCATCAGCAGCCTGATGGTGACTTCAGGCTTCCCGATACCCCAAAACTGCCTCTGTGCCTCTGGCAAGATCCCAACAACTCGAGATCAAGTTTTCTGAGAATTTCAACAGTCAAAAGTTAGGTATGTGGGAAAAGGAACCACACTCACAAACCACATCTGGTTCAGCTATACAAGTTTATTTATTGGCCTTGCTTCAGAGACCCATAGATAAATCTTGAAAGAGGTCAAAAGCCATAGTTAATCTTGGACTTGCACAAGGTTGAACAGACTGGGGTAAATTGGAGGGGGGCAGGTCAGCCTGACGCCCACCCAAGTGGAGCCCCGGGCAGCTGCTTGTTTCCACAATCCGAAATTGCTGTCGTACCCCAAACCTGACTCCACCATCTCAGGACAGACTTCACCGAGACATAATCTGCTGAAAATTCGAGTATGCAGGTTTTGTGACTGAAATCTCCAGACTTTCTCGGGGTCGGCATGAACCCCCACCTCCCCGTACTTCTGGAAGCCTCAGCAGTCATATCCACAACCCAAAGCAGCCACCTAATTGAAAAATTACTCCAGCCTTACTGTCCTTATAAAAATACTGAATGCCCTGAACAAATACCATGACCTCTTAGCATCTATACTGCAAACCGTAATGCACAAAAGAAAAGAGAGAGAAAGAGAGAGAGAGAGAAAGAGAGAGAGAAAGAAAAGAAGGAAGGAAGTAAACAAGAAAGAAGGAAAGAAGAAAGGAAGGAAGGAAGGAAAGAAGGAAGGAAGGAAGGAAGGAAAGAAAGAAAGAAAGAAAGAAAGAAAGAAAGAAAGAAAGGTGCCTGTTATAGAGGAAGACTGGGGGTGGATATGGAGGGGTGGGGGGTGGGGTGTTGGGAGATGGTGGGAGGGAAACAGGGGACATTGGTGGTGGGAAATGTACACTGGTTGAGGGATAGATGTTGGATCATTGTATGACTGAAACCCAGTCATGAACATCTTTGTAATGGTCTATTTCATGGATATTCAATAAAAAATAAAAGTAATGTGGAGTTCATGCCAGCTTCATTCAGCTTAATCAGTGACTGAATAAATAGCAATATTCCTACATATAAATTACATAATAATTAAAAATAATCATATTCCAGTTCCTCTCACCTTTTCTGCTCCTGACAGGCTTCAGGAGGAAATATGAGAGATGCAGGCACTCAGTAAGCCCCCACCCCATGGAAAGAGCTGATCTGATTTGCACAAGAGGAAGTTGAGGGGAGAGGCTAGGGTCTCATTAACATCTCTAGGGAAAGCAGGACTCAACCTTTGACATTTGGACTTTGACACTTGTAGCACTTAGTGTTTTGATTTTGGGCATCATTCGGGGGTGGGGGTGAACTTCTTCAGGTTCTTTTCTTCTTCTTCTTCTTCTTCTTCTTCTTCTTCTTCTTCTTCTTCTTCTTCTTCTTCTTCTGTTGCTTTTTGGGTCACACCCGGCGATGCTCAGGGGTTACTCCTGGCTCATGTACTCAGGAATACTCCTGGCGGTGCTTGGGGGACCCTATGGGATGCTGGGAATTGAACCTGGGTCTGCCATGTTGGCTGCGAGCAAGGCAAACGCCCTACCCGCTGTGCTATCCCTCCAACCCCTCTTTTCCTCTTTTTAGAATAACTGTCTATGACTGAAGGTTGATGATGACATGCAGCCATTATGAGATGCTGGACTTTTATAAACATCCCTATACCGCTGGCCTGGTCATCACGGAGTCCCTGATAAGGAGGCAGGATAGACCCAAGGCCTTCATGCAAGAGCCACAGACAGAGTCACATGATGTAGCAGCTATGTGCAGGGGGTGGGGGTGGGGAGCTGCAGATTCTGGTGGGGATGAGCCTTAGGTACGTTTCGACTTAAAACGTTGAGCTGATACATCCTCACTGGAAACACTACAATCCTAGCAACTATTAAATTGGACACTACTTGAGCCCCAATATCACAAGAAAAGTCTCCCAGAACGATGATCTAAGGTCAGAATCTTGTCCCAATCTATGGTTACCTGCATTTTCAGCCACTATGTGAGTGTCTGCGTCTGTCATATCCCCTCCTGAAGCCTGGTCAGGGGCAGGCCTTGGCAGTTCTGTGGGGATCTGGAGCCCGGTACCTGACACAGCGCCTCCTAGAGGCAACTGGAAGAATCAGCAGCCAATGGATGGTGCACCCCAGCCCTGTCTTTCTTGGTCTCTCCAGCTGGGAAATTGATGTTGGACATTAGGGTGAATGTCGCAGAACAGAGACCCCTCTCTCTGCCATTCATCTTTTTTTTTTGCTTTTTGGGTCACACCCAGCGATGCTCAGGGGTCGCTTCTGGCTTTGCACTCAGAAAACACTTCTGGCGGTGCTCGGGGGACCATATGGGATGCTGAGAATCAAACCTGGGTTGGCCGTGTGCAAGGCAAACGCCCTACCCGCTGTGCTATTGCTTCAGCCCCAAGGATGATGAGGATTTTAAGACAGAAGAGACTCGGGGAGCCAAAGCCATCCTGGGCCCCTGAGCTGATCAAGTGAGGCTGGAGCTCCCCGAGGTTCTCAAGGTTCCCTCTGCCCAGGTGGCGTTTTCGGGGCCCCACAATGAGAGCAAGTGGCAGATGAGAGACATGGCTAGAGCCTAGTGGTACAGACAGAGAGGCAAGGAGGAAGAATGAGGAAGCAAGGTGCAGGCAAAAACTCAGGGAGCCAGGGTGTGGGAGAGCAAGGGGCCGAGATGACCCTCGGGTGGGCGGGCAAGGGAGGGCTCAGGGCAGTGGGTGGTCTGGGGGAAGTGGAGTATGGCTGGACTGGTGGTCTCTGACCAGGAATTGTGCCCAAAGCATGCATGCCCTAGAATCTTGCTAATAACTGTCACTGTTTTCTGGTAAGGCAGCCCCCATCCATCCCCACCTCACAGCCCATCCCAGGCAGCAGTGCAGTGTTCTAAGAGTGGGCTCAGGGCAGGTGACCGTTTCTCTACACCTGGGCCCTCTTCTGTCAAAACACAGAGTGCCTGGCCTGTAGGCTGTCCGCCTGGGCCCTAGGCAAAGTGCTCACCTGGTTCATTTTTGGTTTGGGGACCCAAGCTGGCAAAGCAGAATTCCAGGAAGGGACAGACGGTAGGGCCCAAATGCCGATTTGATCCTTGACACCACATGGTCGCCCCTCCCCCAGCATGGCCCCTAATTTAAAAGAAATAGCTTTAAGGAGAGCCCCAAAGACCAGGGGCTAGTAAAAGCGCTAAGTGGGGAGGGGGTGGGTAGGACTTCTGACAGTCTCAGTTTGAAAAGCACCCCCTCCCCCCCGTGGTTATGATCTTTGTGAGGACACTTAGCAATCCTTCTCAGAACAACACTGTGCAGCTGTGTTTAAACATTTCCTTAACCCTGAACAAGCAGTTTTGGAGTAAATGGGGAAAGGCCCCTCAAGGGTATTCAAGGTCATCAGGGGCTCATGCTGGCAATAAACAACTGGCCTGGACAGTTCAATTTGTGTGTGTGTGTGTGTGTGTGTGTGTGTGTGTGTGTTTGTGTGTGTGTGTGTGTTGGGGTGGGTGTTTCTCCAGGGCGGTTCCCAGTGTTACTCAGAGGGCCATGAGGTGCTGGGAACTAAATTTGGGGCCTCGCACATGCATGGTTTCTGCACCTCTAAATTACGTCATTGGTTCCTGTGTTCTATCCCTCTCCCTGTCCCTTTGCCAGGGTCCCTGGGAGGCAAGGCCGTCAGGATCACTCTGGCAAATGTGGAAAGCAGCAAGGTCTGAACCTGTGACTCTATACAGGTCTTTTTTTTTCCTTTTTGGGTCACACCTGGTGATGCACAGGGGTTACTCCTGGATCATGCACTCAGGAATTACTCCTGGCGGTGCTTGGATGACCATATGGGATGCTGGGAATCGAACCTGGGTCAGCTGCGTGCAAGGCAAATGCTCTACCTGCTGTGTTTTCGCTCCAGCCCCTGTGCAGGTCTTTAAGGGACTGTATCATACCCCTCCAGGCCTTTCTCACTGTGGGTCACCAACAGGGCAATCTTTGTCACCTCAGCATATGTGGAACACCTAGAATTTGAACTTGTGTCTGGATGCAAGCTGGGCAGGTGCTTTCAGACACTGAACCATCATCTGTGAGGCATCCGGATGAGTTGACACAATCTTTTGGCTCATGTTTTGATTTGGTGAGGCTGGAGCCCCAAGATTCCCGAGGTTCCTTCTGCCAGGTGGCCATTTTGGGGGCCCTCGATGAGAACAGGTGGCAGATGGCTGGAGTTTGGCAGTGCAGGCAGAGGTGAGGAGGAAGAATAGGGAAGCAAGGATTGAGAACCTCGGGGCTCCAGCACTATACCTAGTGGTGTTCAGGGACCACATGGTGCCGGGCACAAGCCCTGGGTCTCCCTGACACGCAGCTTTTTGCATCACCTCCCAGTCCTGGACCCACTTTTATGAGTGAGCTCTTGCTCCTGTGGGCGAGCTGTCCATACTCCCTTCACCCCCGCCAGCTGCGTAGCCCAGGAGGTGCAATCCATTCCCGAGGCCTCAAAGTTCAAAAGCAGAGCCGGGAACTCTGCCTCCAAATTCCGAGCTCGGCCCTGGCATTGGAAGGCACTCAGAAGGCACTGACCATCTAAGAAAGGAGCTTCCTGCCAAACCCCCCACTGAAAACATCCACACACAGAGACTCTGGGTTCTTCTGTGAGATGGAACAGCGCAGAGTAAAATGTAGCTTTCATAAAATGTAAAGTCATTTTGAAGTAATTTTCTTCATGAAAAAGAAAAAAAAAAGAAGTAATTTATAACCCCAAACACGACTCAGAATGCTCCCTGTACTGAGGGTGAGATCCATCACACTCTTGTAGCATAGTTAATAGAAATAAAATGTGATAAATAATACTAATGAGAAAATGCTTAAGACGCCTGAAACAATAATAAAATAAGTCATAATGATGCCAATGGGTAATAAAAAGTTTCAATAACCTTGTCCGGAGGAAATTTCCTCTATTAGTTCCTGGAATTTTGATCATGTATTCTCTTCAATTAGTTTATGAACAGGTTATTTAAATCTCATGGAGAACTGCATTCATTCACTGCATTTCCTAGACTGATAAACAAATAGAAGGTTGGGTGTAACCAACCAAGGAGAGCTTCTTGGAGGAAGGAGGCTTCCCAGATGTGCCTTTTTACCATGGAAATCTCAAGTTCTTCAATCTGAACTTGATTTTAGAGAGAAATTAAGGAACTTTAAGGGGCTGGAGAGCTAGTACAGTGGGTAAAGAGCTTGTTTTGCACATGCCTGACGAGGATTTGATCTCTGGCACCACATATGGTCCCCTGAGCCCCATCAGGAGTGATCCCTGAGTACTGCTGGGTACCAAAATCCCAACCAAACTCCCAACAACAACCAAAAAACCCAAAGGATTTTAGGCAGAATCTTCTGAGCACAGCTTGGGAGGCCACCCCATCCTCAAAACAGAAGACCAAGGTGTGGGGGGGGGTGCTGGAGAGATAGCACAGAGGGTAGGGCGTTTGCCTTGCAGGTGGCTGACCCGGGTTCAATTCCCAGTAACTCATAGTGTCCCCTGAGCACCTCTGGGAGTGATTCCTGAGTGCAAAGCCAGGAGTGTGACCCCCACCAAAAAAAAGGACCAAGGGGACAGTAAGATGCTAGGGTGACACGGGATGAAACCAGGGTCCCCAGACTGGATAACCAATTGGAAGATCACGGGGCTAGGGTGCTTCTTCGAGTGTCCTACTCAGCAGTGGCGGAGGAACCAGGTGTGTGTGTGTGTGTGTGTGTGTGTGTGTGTGTGTGTGTGCGCGCGCGCGCAAGAGGGGGAAAGGGGAGGGGAGGGAGCGAATGGGACAGGAGAGCAGAGAAGATGCAGATGTCCAGGGGTTTAGGCCCCTGACCTGCCCAGGCCCCTCTTCTGGAAGTGCCTTCTGCACTAGGCATCAGAGTGCTGATGCAGTGAGACCTGGGCCACATGCGAGGTGAGAGGCATCCCTGCCCAGAGAAGGCACGAGCTTCAGGCCGGGCAAGGAGAAAGAGGACCAAGGAGGGAGGAGAATCAAAGGCTGTTGGCGGCATGAGAAGAACAGGGGTGTGAGTGATGGAGCCAGTGGGGACTACTGAGAGTCTCACCAAAGACCATGGGTGGGTGGAGGCACAGAGCAGATGCCCTTCTGGGAAAAGGAGTCACTACCCACGTGGGGAAAGGGACCACGGGCAGCTCATCTGCAATTATGAAGGGTGGGCGGACAGGCTTGGGACTGGCGGGAAGGGCTGACCTGTGAGGCTGGACCCAGGGAAACCACCAAGCAGATGTCATGCTGCTGACCGTTTTAGAATTGGCCTATAACTGTTCTGTCCGCTCTGCCTTCTTGGGCTGTTAAAACCTGGGTTGTGGTGTGTTCTGGCAATGCTTTGGCAGAGATATCCAGGTACTATGTGTGAGTGTAAAGCACAGGGTGAAATTTAAAGATAATTTCAATGCAACAGTACAGCAAGTAGGACGCTTACTTTGCATGCAGCCAACTTGGTTTCCATCTCCAGTACCACATATGGTCCCCTGAGTATCACCTGGAACAATCCCTGAGCACTGACCCAGGAATAAGCCCTGAGCATCATTGGTGTTGCCCCAAAACAAAACAAAAGATGATTTTGGGGCTGGAGAGATAGCATAGTGGGTAGGGCACTTTGCCTTGCACACAGCCAACCCAAGTTCAATTCCCAACATCCCATATGGTCCTTCAAGCACTGCCAGGAGTGATTCCTGAGCGCAGTGCTAGGAGTAACCCCTGTGCACTGCTGGGTGTGGTCCCCAACAAAAACAAATAAAAAGATGGTTTCAAGTAGGCAACAAGGAGGAGAGAGGCCACAACCTCTAGTTTCCTTAAGTAAGCCGCCGGGAGCAGAAAGGATTATGTGGAGTATTAGGTAATTGCCAGCAAGGCTTTATTTCTAGTTGACAAACCGTTGTTCTCAATCCAGGACATGAATCAGTGGTGTGGAGCTTCTTCCTCCACACCAAGGTGCGAAAGCCCGTTAAGATGAAACAACAGAAGATGCAAACCACAGTCTGGATATCCCGTAAATTCAAACCAGAGACTCTAGAGCAATAGCACAGAGGGTTGGGGGCTCGCCTGGCATACAGCTGACCCAGGTTCAATCCCTGATGGCACGAGCACTGCTAGGAGTGATCTCTGAGCACAGAGCCAGGATCCACCCTGAACATTGCTGGGTGTAGCTCCCCAAATGTACATTTTAACGACTGTCATTCCTGGGGTTTTGCCCACTGAGGCCAGAGGGGGAAAATGCTTCTCCACAGGACAAGTATTTTACCATATGAAAATCACAGCACTAGGAAACATGCCCTAGAAGGGGCCTTCAAGAAACTTGGGCTCTACCAGAGGGGAGGAGAGCTGGTAGCTCCCACCCCTGGGAATCACCCACGCCACTGCAGCCTCTGCTTCTGCGGCTCTGAAACAACAAGCACGAGACTCCCTCGTGCTCCTCACACTGACTCGCCTCATCTCTCTCTCCCCTGGCTGGATCCCTGCCCCTCCATCCTGGGAGATGTTCTCATGCTCTGTGGATTGGTCCTTTCCTGGATGGAGCAGGGGGAGAAACACCACCATAGGTCCCGGGGAGCTCTCCCGTGGCTCCTCCTGCCCAAGGACTCCTTTGTTCCTCTCGCATAGTTCCAGGAAGGAACCTTCAAGGTCATCTGCAGGCTCTGAAGAAGCCTTGTTTTCCGGCTAGTCAGGGAATAGAGGCCAGTCCCCAGGGACTCAGGGACCACTGACACCATCCTCCAGGGAGCCACAGACCACTGATGCCATCCCCCAGGGGTCCACGGATCACTGACACCATCCCCCAGGGACCCATGAATCACTGACACCATTCTCTAGGAATCCATGAACCACAGATGCCACCCCCCAGGGATCCACAAACTTGAACCTGGCCTAGATGTCCTTGAGACAGAATCCCTTGCTCTACTATCACCTTAACCATCTCCGAACTCAGTTTCCCAACCTGTCCTGTAGAAACCCACCCCCAAACCTGAAAAGGAACAGGGTGGCAGAGGGGAAACCAGAGTCCACCATCTTAACAGGTTAATAGCCCTTAAATAAACTTTTCCCTCCTTATTTTTAACTTGAGTAATGGACTGTAGAGTGACGAGAATCTTAACGTGGGTTCAGTAATACTCCACTCTGCTGGAGTCAACTCCATAAGCTAAATATGTGCTGATCTTTCTTTATATTTTATATATGTTTTCAGGTCACATTTCTGTAAACCTCCAAGTTGAAACTATTGTTCTGCAAGTGCATCTGTTCTGGTCTATAGGAATAAATCATGAAGATGCTTCCCCTAAAAGAACTTCAAGTGGAACTATTCTTTGCTTTAGATGGACACTGATGGACACTCACCTCAGTCGGCTGGTCAGCTGGCTGGGGGATCAGGAGCTGGTTGTGGTGTTGCAACACTGTCTTCAAGTAATCTAGAACAGTCTGGCATGGCACTAGGGGAAGAAACGCAGTCGTCACACATCAGCTATCCTGTGACAAGAAACTTTATGGTCTAAAAAGATTTTTGATGTAAACTTCTAAAAAAAAAAAGAAAGACTTCTTTTCTAAAGGAAATGGAATCTTCTTTCATTTGACATCCGTAGTTATTTCAGTTTGTAAATACAGAACAGATGTGATGGTCTGGAGAGAATTTTTAGGCTCAGCACAATTCACTGAAAACTTTCAAGTCAAACTTACTGGAAGATGAATTTGGGTCAACAATAATGATCAATGAACAACTTCTAGAAGGTCCAGGTCTTCTCTGACTCAAGGGAGGAACAGAGGCACCCAGATATGCTTTCACCAATGATGTGTTTAGAAGACAAAGAAAACGGGTCAGGGACATACTACAGAACACAAGGCTCATGCCTTGCATGTGGTCAACCCTGCTTCAATCCCGACATCACATTTGGTCCCCTGAGCACTGCTAGGAGGAGTCCCTGAGTGCAGAGCCAGGAGTAAGCCCTGAACACAGCTGGGTATGCCCCTGCCCCACAAAAAGGAGGAGAAACTAGAAATGAAACATTTTGAGAATTTTTAATCCACAACAGGATACTCGTTATTATGATGAAATATGACACTATTTTTTAAATAATCCATTCCTAGTTCTTCGGTAAGCAGGTCTGTCATGCAATTCTGATTTTTTTTTTTTTTTTTTTTGCAGCGCCAGGGATCTAAGCCAGGACCTCACACATGCAATGCTAATGCTCTATTGCTGAGCTACAGTTCCAGGCCCTGACGACATGGTACATGATTCTTACTCCCCTCTTGAGAAACTCCATCAATTAATGCCGTCCAATTCAGATTGCGCTATTAGGTACTTCATTAGTGGCTGCACTCCTTCTTTGGAGGCATCTTAAGAGAATCATTGAATAATTATTATGGTAAAACAGAACAGGTCTTTTTTTTTGGTTTGTCTTGTTTTTAGTTTAGGGGGCCACACCCAGAAATGCTCAGGGCTTACTTCTAGTTCTGCACTCAGGAATTACTCCTGATGGGCTCAAGGGACCACATGAGATGCCTGGGATCAAACCCAGGTCAACAAGGAAAGCACTGTATTCACTGTACTATCCCTCTGGCCCCAAAATAGATCTTCATTCATCATGGAACCTAATGCTTTTGTTCTAGTGCATCAATAATTTCTACACCTGAATATTTATGTTGGAGACCTTTTAGGATATTTACTAATTGCTTTTAAAAGGTCTTGTAGTTTAGTTAATGACCCAATATAGACAAATTATTGCCACTATATATCTTAGCTGTGTGTTTTCTTATGATGTTTATGTCACATAAAGATTTCACCTGAGTCCCAATTTAAAGTATTGCCACTGATTGAGCTTTCTTCTTTGTTTTTCTCACCACTTTTTTTCAAGATAGCAAACAAATTTTATTATCCCTATCTACTGCTAAAAACTTTAAAAACACATACTTTTGTGGGAGCCAGAGAGCTAGATCGGGTGCTTGCCTTGCACACAGCAGACCCAGGCTGAATCCCCATCATTACACAGGGTCCCTTGAACACTGCCAGGTTTGATCTCTGAGTGCAGAGCCAGGAGTAAACCCCGAGCTCAGCAGGTGTGATCCCCCAAAGCAACAAAAACAGTAGCAACAGAACAGTTGTGGGAGCCACAACAGGTGGTACCAGAGATAGCATGTGTTGTTGAAAATCGAACCAGGGCCTCACATGCCAGACAGGCATTCTATCACTCAAGCCACTTCCCCAGACTCCAACTTTTTTTTAGATATCAAATGACAAAAAATCGTAAATGATGGAGAATGGGCACTGGTGGAGGCATGGGTACTGGATCGTTGTATAATTGAAACCCAAGCACAAAAATTTGTAAGGCTACAACTGTACCTCATGGTGTTTCACTAATAAAAATTTAAAATAAAAAAAGAAATTAAGAACAGAAAAAAAATCGAAATAGATACATCAGGTGCCAGAGCAATAGTACAGCAGCTAGAGCATTTGCCTTGCATGCAGCGAACCCGGGTTCAATCCCGGCATCCCATATGGTCCCCTGAGCACTGCCAGGTGTGATTTTAGTGCAGAGCCAGGGCAACTACAGGTGTGGCCCACCTTCCCCCCTCCCACAAAAAATAATCAATACATCAACTTCTATTTGCAGAATATGAATATGAATTACAGGATATAGGAATTCATCCAAATTCTTCTTGCACATAAAAGGGTTTTTCTTCAATAACCCTCATAAAGATTTCTGTCTTACAGCCCATGTCAGGGGCCATCTCGAACCATCATTACAATACATTCTTCAAAGGGAAGAAGCACTTGCTGAACCTCACCAAAATCAATCACCAGGAGCAGAAAGAAACAAATGCTGGGGATGAAGCGGCTGGAGCCAGCTTCTTAGGGTGTTGAGTAAAACCTGCCGACAGTCCTAGTATCCCAGTTCTGCTAGTCAAATCCCAAGTCTGTCCTGGCTGAGTGAGGTTGCAGCTGTTGCCACATGCCGGTCCGTGGACGCAGGAGTAGGTCTGCACTAGAGAGAGTTCAGGGTATCACTCACCACCTGGCCCTGGGGTCTCCCTGTAACTAATGGGGCCCAGACTCAGCACCCCATGGCTGCAAGGCACATCAGGATGGGTGGCACTGCCCAGACACAGGGCAAAGCCCTCCTCTAGATTTAGACAGAGGCTCAGGAAAATGCAGAGAATCATCGATGAGGAGCTGAATGAACTTATTTTTTGAAGCCCTAGAGATAGCACAGCGGTAGGGCGTTTGCCTTGCATGCAGCCAGCCCTGCCGAGCTGGGTTCGAATCCTCTGCCCCTCTCGGAGAGCCCGGCAAGCTACCCAGAATATCTTGCCCGCACGGCAAAGCCTGGCAAGCTCCCCGTGACGTATTCGATATGCCAAACACAGTAACAACAAGTCTCACTGTGGAGATGTTACTGGGCCTGCTTGAGAAAATCGATGAACAATGGGAGGACAGTGACAGTGACAGTGATTTACAGCATTATTAATGGCAGGGTTACATGCAAAAACCATCCTAGCATCAGAGCATCTGCTTCCCTAGCACTGTCCCAGTCTCTGCCACCACCAACCTGTCCCCCAGCCCTCCCTCCCCAGTTAGATTCCTACTGTATACACGTTCTCAGATTCTGTTGCCCATTGCCATGTGCTATTTCTTGCCATGTGTCTTTATGTCCCAAATATAAGGGAGATTGTTCTGTGTCTGACCCTCTCTTTCTAACTTATTCAGCATTTTACTTTCCAGATACATTCATGGGGCAGTAAATGCCATGGTTTTGTCTTTTCTTATTCATAATCCACTTTAGACGTTTTGCTAGGATACAACTATGCCATACTAAAGATTTTTGTTCATGGAAAATATATTACAGACAAAATTAAGAATTAATCACCTGGGAGTTTACAATATCTATGGATCAAAACAGAACGAATATAAGGGTCTGAAGCAAAAGCACAGCAGGTAGGGCATTTGCCTTACACGTGGCTGACTCAGGGTACAATTCCCAGCATCCCACCTGGTCCCCTGAGCACTGCCAGGAATAATTCCTGAGTGCTGAGCCAGTATTAACCCCTGAGCATCGCCAGGTGTGACCCCCAAAAAGGCAAAAAAAATCCCCACAGAACTAATATATAAAATATACAAAGAATTCTTAAATGCAGGGGAAAAAAAACAGTAACACTGAATAGACTAGACTACCATTTCTAGACTACATTGGATAGAAAAATTAGTTCCAAAGTCATGGAGGGTTCCTCTTTGATTTCCGTGGCCTCCACCGTACACCTACTAGGCATCTCCTATCCCAACAAGATTTGTTTAAAGATAGCCTGTGTAAGAAAAGATTATGTAAAGCAATTTGCTGCTACATGGATGGATCTCAAGAGTATCATGCTCAGTGAAATTAGAGGGAGAGGAACAGACGCAAAATGATCTCTCTCATTTGTGGAATATAAAGAAACACAGTGAGAAAGTATATAAATGCCCAAAGGCAATAGAACTGGTCTTCAACAGAAAGCTAGGGTTGAGAGATTGTTGGGGGAATAGGTCGGAAAAGGGAATATTATGACAGTGTTAGGGAGACTGGTCACTTTGAAGAAGAAAGGGAGGTCAAAAAAGTGATGTGCACAATACTGTGATTAACAACTTTGTAACCCACAGTACATAGAAGAAAAATGGAAGCACCTGCCATACAGACAGGTTTGGAGATGGGAGGGAAGCTGGGGACATTGGTGGAGGGAAGTGAACACTGCTAAAGGGACTGGTTTTAGAACACTGTACACCTGAAACTTGATCATGAATAATTTTGTAACTTTAAAATTCATGGTGAATCAATAATTTTTTAAATAATATATAAATATGGCCTGTTCCTCCTGGCAGCCCAGTGACCACCATCCTCCAGAGGCCATTGGAAAGTCAGGTTTGGGCCTGCAGTGACGAGACACATGGGGCCTCATCAGATGGAAGTGGAACCAGCCCTTTCCTTCCCATCCCAACAAGACTCCGAGTTGGCGCCTACAAACAGCCTCTCTGGCTCCTGATCAAGGTGATTAACGGCCATGATCCCAGAGACTCAGAAACAAATCTCGAAACCCAGCGGCTTTTGGCAGAAATGCATCTGGAC
>JAOXYA010000020.1:16740124-16753568 GCA_028565675.1 Sorex palustris
GAAGGGTTTAATAGCACCTGGGTAAAATACTAAAATTTCCAGACACTTTCCTCTAAGGAAACTTCTTGGGATCAGTTTTAGCAGATTTATACCAAGCAATACAAAAAAATTATTTCAGTTCTGCTTTGGGGGTAGGGTGTGGGATTCCGGATGGAAACATTCAAAATATCAGTGGTGGGAAGTATAATGGTGGTGGGATTGGTGTTTGAATATTACAAGAAAACAATTAGCAGTGGGAACAACTTTATAAAATTAAAAAAAATTGTTTTATTCGGGGGCCCTAGCTGGCACTAGGGCTTAACTACTGGCTCTGCGCTCAGCTCTATGACTCCTGGTGGTGTTCTGGGAAACAGAAAATGCTGGGGATCAAACCCGGGTCGGCCACATTGTACTACGGCTCTGATGGGAACCTTCAAAAACGCTTTTGAAAAGTTTCTATTTCTACTCTCTATGAATGTCCTTTTAATACCTTGCCTGGCTTCCTGTTCTGCAGTGTGTGTGTGTGTGTGTGTGTGTGTGTGTGTGTGAGTGTGTGTAGGGGCGTTAGGCTGGTGAGTGGCCCCAGCTCCCTCCTCTGTTAAAGGGTGGGGCGGGGCTCTGGCACTGTCTGGTGATGGCCTCAGTAGCACCAGCTGGCCTGCACAGGTCCGCACTCAGCCCTTCGGCTTCATTAATATCCTTACTCTGATGAATCGAGCCAGCCACTGCAGACTCAATTCCTCATTGATAGAAGGGCTTACAGCAATCATTACTTCTATTTCTGTAGTGCCCTCATGCCCTTGCTATTAATCAGCTGATACAATTCCCTGCCGAGGAAGTTGCTCTTCGATGCAAAGTGGAGAAGAAAGATAAGGCTTTCAGACGCTCAAGCTAGATCCCAGAGGTAAGACAAGGAGGCGACCTGGGTGGCAAATGGCGACTAACTAGAAGACACATTCAGGGTCTCTACGGTCTGTCTTCAAACTCTCTGCTCCCTTGTGTCTCTGGTCAAGGCCAGCGTACAGCCAGATTTCCTCAAGCAGTACCGCCTCCTCAGGCCATGCAAGGTGGTCTTCCAGGAGACCACCCTGTGTCCTAAGAGAGCACGGGCCAAGAGTAGCTCCCCACTTACACAGACGCCAACTCCAAAGCCCTGTAACAGC
This sequence comes from Sorex palustris, assembly GCA_028565675.1. Classification (NCBI taxonomy): domain Eukaryota; kingdom Metazoa; phylum Chordata; class Mammalia; order Eulipotyphla; family Soricidae; genus Sorex; species Sorex palustris. The sequence continues at coordinate 16,741,267 of JAOXYA010000020.1, forward strand.
CCTGAGTGGAAAGCAAAAAGGGAGCAATCAGTTCGGTGCAAAAATCAACCACCCCCTCTTGCCCATGTGGTGAAAGTGTGATTTAATGTCAGTCTGAGAGTGTGGAAAACTCACTCTAAATAAACTCATCACGAGGTCCAATCTCAGCTTTCCTGACCACTACCCAGAATGGGCTCTTCATAAAAGAGACAGAATGGGCTCTTCATAAAAGAGACAGAAGCCCGTTTTGGATTTTGTTTTGGCAATGTTCAGGGTTCACTTCTGACTCTGGGGTGCCAGAAATTGAACCCGGGTTTTGGCTGCGTGAGAGACAAGCTCTCTGGCGGCTATGGCTCGCCACCCATCTTCCCACCCCTTTGGGGGTTTTCTAGAGTAGCATGAGCAGGCATCTCCCTTCCTCCCTCTCACCTCCACAACAAGGAAAACACAATACTGGAGACTTTTGTCAACAACTTGTTTGGGACAGAAATGTAACTAGAGACTTGCTATCTCTGAAAATGTTACTTGACTAAGGGTGTTTTCTCCCTCTGGGGGCTCCGGCTGGGTGGGGGATGCTGAAGTGGTAATGCCTTGGCCAGGTGCCCAAAGGACCAAGGCCAGAGGGAAGGTGGTTTCTGGGATTCTATTCTCTGGCGGAGGAGCAGAGCAGCTGCAAGGAGAAATCAGTTTCCCCAGCAAATCCAGGCCTTTTAGGATCAGTGCAAGCCCACTTCATAAACTTCCTGCAGTACCCAGATGTACCAGCATTGTTTTTTACAATTCTGCCACAAAGTACCTAAGATTCAGGAGGGGCAGGGAGGTCCGAGTCTCCTCCTTGGCCACTGTCTTAAAACAGGCTTATCTTCTGTCCCAACTATATAAAATGTTGCCATGTCCTCCAACTCAAGAAAATTACATTTCAGAACACAAGGGCCAGGTGTCCTCAGAGCACAGAACAGTCTGTACTTTTCCTGAGGCCAGAAGGTCTGTACGAGCAACCCCAAGAAACACTACCTGAACCTGCAAGGACCCCACTGGACAAGTGGAGTCAAGATTCCCAGGGTCTCCTCAGGGTAGGGGAAGCAAAGCTCCCTTCCTTTGGCCATTCTTGGGGTGCATCCAGCCTCCTAGGGGGCAGGACCATCTTGACAGGCAGAGTGGGGGTGGGGGAGTAGGGGGGATGAAACGAACTCCTCCACCCCCTGCTTTCCCCAAGATCCAGAAAGGGGGCATTCAAACAGCTCTGCAGGCCTGCACCACCCTCTTCCCTCAACCTTGCAAAGACCCAGCAGCAGCCTTCACGGAATCTTGGCAGCCTTCACTGAATCATCCCTCCCTTGTTATGACCTTGTACAGTGACCCTTCTAGAGAAGGGAGGATGTGTCTGGGGGTGGGGGTGAGGCAAAGAGAAGGCCAAGGGCAAAAGGAGAGCTCCGTGTTGCTGTTATTATTATTATTATTATTCTTTTTGGGTCACACCCGGCGATGCACAGGGGTTACTCCTGGCCTTGCACTAAGGAATTACTCCTGGCAGTGCTTGGGGGACCATATGGGATGCTGGGAATCAAACCCAGGTCGGCCACGTGCAAGGCAAATGCCCTACCCGCTGTACTATTGCTCCAGCCCCTGTTGTTGCTGTTATTATTATTATTATTATTTATGGCAGCTCCAGTAATCAAAAACCATACTATGCGCAAGTTTTGTCACTGAGTCACACCCTGCAAGTTAAACCTGGTCATTGCAAAGGTGACTTTGTCAGGGTACTTTGACAGCATGTTATTTTCTCTTAACACTTTTTAGAAAACAACTACATGCAAGTCTAGTCATTCCAAATTCCACAAAGATCAGACACAGGTCTGTATTTTCTTTTTTGTTTTGGGGCCAAACCCAGCGATGGGCTCAGGGATCACTCATGGCAGGGCACTGGAGACCATACACAGTGCCAGAGACTGAACTAAGGTCAACTGTGCAAGGCAAGTCTCTCATCCCTGCGTTCTCTCCCTGGTCCCACAGGATAGTATATGTTTTTTATGCAGCTGTTCTGAGTGCAGAAGAAAGCAGTAAAGCCTGGGTGGACTGCTCGGTGCTTGGGAGGTCTATAGAAGCAGCAGCCAAGATCAATTGTGTGCTTCCTCCAAGCAGGTGCCTGTTACACAGTGGAACCAGCAATGGTTCTGCTCTGGGCATGGGAGGATTGAGCTCCTAAAAATTTAAGCAGACAGATTTTAAATACTAGATTATATTTTCACTATGACCAAAATCTGATCGACTGAACCATGCAAATAGAGGGTTGAGGGAGGGTGGGTGTTCTGAATCTCACTTCCAGGTTTTTGTTCTTTTTTTTTTTTTTTTAGTAAAAATCAAAGGATGGTATTGATTGGGAATCTTCAATTCTAGCACCCTAGCAGTTTTCATTCAGTTTAATCCCATAATCCCATTCAAGACCTGAACTTGTATTTACTGTTTGCATTTTAATCAGCATCATCCCAACTGATTTATAGCTTATACACCTTTAGCACAACCTGATGAAAGGAGCAAATATGAAAGAAAGGCTTAGAATTGAATTGTCTTGAAAGAACTATTTGAATATATCTGCTTGTTGTCCCACAGAACACTCAAGTTTTAATCAGATTGATAAACCACATTAGGGTATAGACTTCCAAGAGGAAAGTTCTGACTTAGGAACAAGCATGGTTTATTTTCTTAATTGAAGGATAAACCTGTACTATGTTGAGAAAAAAACCCATTATGTAATATACTACATTATGAAGATAATGTATTAAAGTGCACTCAGAATGTCAGAGAATACCATCCAACAATTCTTGCCTGCAGTTTTTTTTTCCAAATGCTTTATTCTGAATTTGTATTCAGGATTGATAAGAGCTAAAATAACAACAGCAACCCTGGCTGTTGAATTGCGCCTCTTCTTTGGTATCTTAAAATATTGGAAGAGTCTTTAATATCAATACATTGTCGAGCGATGAAAAATATTACCATTACTCTTGGTGAAAAACAGCCAATCTTTCCACTTACTACATAATGCAGTCAGAATACTTTAGCTTTCCAGACAGAATATAATTAGAAATGCAAGGGCTATGTGATGCCCATTATCACTAAGAAATGGAGAAAAGTTCTGTTTTCATATGAACACAACTGAATGGCCACTGATCCACGATTCTTAATGAGCAAAGTGTGAACATGTGTTTTGAATTTTTAAAACTGTTTTGTCTCCCAAGTACCCCCTCCTCCTTCCATCACAGAATGTTCCACTTAAGGGCCTGAGAGATAGTACACAGGGTAAGGCACTTGCCTTGAATGAGGTAGACCCGGGTTCGATCCTCACCACCACATATGGTCTCTCAAGCACAACAATGATTGATCCTTGAGCACAGAGGCAGAGTAAACCCTGAACACCGATGGATAATGGATACAGCCTCAACTGCCCCACCTCCCGCCCCCAGAAGAAAAAAAAAAACAGAATGTTCCACTTAAGAGACAGCAGGGAAGTAGAAAATGTGCATTTTACAAAAACTGCCTACTTTATGCCTAACCTCTCAAAAATGAAATGCCGAGAATGCTAATAAATTGCCATCAGCAAGGACTCACAAAATGATCACTTCTCACTCATTTATGTTGCTTTTTGTGCAGGCAGTAGGGAGATAAACTCAAACCCCCCAGTTGTGCCTAGTCTGACTCCCAAATCTGAACCCCTGATTATTTTTTAATTAAATTTCATTGCTAGAAATTCTTCTGAATTTAAGTGGTTTAATCCATCCTTAATCTGATAAGTGACTAGGAAGAGGGATGGCAACTTGGCAATCAAATACAGGCTCCCCACTTTAATGTCCTTCTTTGTGAGTAAAGCCTTGAATGGGATTTGCCCATCAGAGCATATCCCCAAGAGTATTCTGTTTCTAAGAAGGAGATCACAGTCGTTGAGATTAGTGGTAACCTTTTGATTTTAGTCCAGTGAAGGGTGAAATATATTAATATTAAAAATGCAGCAGTCATAAAAAAATTTTGTGACCTAATATCACATCTCTATATACTCTCTCTACCAAGAGGATTCTCAACTAGTTCAAAATAGAGAATTCTCTGGAAATATTCGTGTAACTTCGTTTTTAAGAGGAGACTTCATGGCAGAGGAAATAGAAGTTAGCAAATGAAAGCGTTACCCTTGTCTTCAATCAATGAACTATGCCTTTTAAAAAAAATGCAATCCACCCCCCACCCCTTAATGGCAAACATCAACACCGCGAAACAGAATGCGATTTTTCTAAATAAATAAATCAATGGTGTGTCAAAAATTAACAGATGAGTTAATATACTTGGTGCTATCAAAACCAGATGGTGCTTCCTAATATTCATCCTGCTCAGTCAATCCCTGAATATTTTCTGGACCATCGGTATATAAAATAGGATGCTGCTATTTGTGATGGCAAACAAAAGCAATCATGCCTGCCAAGCACATACTATAACAGGCAGCATTTCAGCTCTGCTAGACAGAAAGTAATTAGAATGCTTTTAATGTCCAAAAGAATGATGCTGATAGGCTGCCACAGATGTGTAGATTTATGAATATTTATATGGTGGTTTATAGCTGACACTTTTATCAGTTGAAGAAGATAAAATATCTGCCTGACTCAAAAGCTTGACAGTCAGGTTAATAAAATCTCATTAAAGAGAATGACCTATGCAATTATATAGGATTTATTGTAATTCATTTTTGATTGTACTCTGCTTAAAGATGCAATTTCCCATTTCCTGATGCCAAATTTAGGCTGCATATCAAGATCTACGTGGGCTTTAACTCTAAGCCTCCCACAGAGGAAAAATATGCCTTTAAAACCATTGTATATTATCCCTTTTAAGGAAAATTATACTCTTCATGAGGTTTTATAAGAATGTGGAAAAAATCTAATTTTAATCACATATTTCTCCTCTCAATGGTTTATGGACCTTAATGGCAAGGAAGAGTCACTTCAAACCCTTTCATCTTTCACCACCTTGACTCTGGACTCTCAGTATCTCGCTTCTCTCGCCTGACTCACTTTATCACATGGGTCTTTTGAAGAGTTTCAATAGATGAGGCAACCTCCATATTTCAGTAACACTGGGGGTGGGTGGGTGAGCTCAAGCCAGACTCTTCCCTAGACTCAGAGGGGTGAGGGTGGGGCTGAAATGGTCCCAAGCCTGTGCCCAAGCTCATTGGTGCAAAGTGGAACCACTCATTCCTCCAGGAACCAATCAGCTATTCACGTTCCTGTCCCTCTGAAGGCCATTTACATCACCCAGACTGCTAAGACATGGCTCTGTCCACCAACAGGCAACATCATGAACACAACTCATAATTCTATTTTCTTTTTGGTCTGTGCCTTGACTATTCTCACTGCATGGGAGAAACCTACCATGCTTTTCCAGTCTTTCCAAGAACCTCATGACATCCTACCCTTGGTACCATCAGGCACGTTGCTCCGCCACCTTCTCCAAGAATGAAAAAGGGAAGCACTGTGAATAAAGAGAACTAAGAAATAGAGAGCACTGCCAGGGTATCAACAAAGGCTCTGTTCACCTATTTAGATTCAGTGAGGGTGTGACTTCCACATGAGGGCAGAAAACCAACGACGTACCACATTGAAAAGCACTGTAAGATGGTACATAGGAGATGGGGCTGTGACTTAGCAGTACAGCACTTGATTTCCATGTGTGAGGCCCTGGGTTTGATCCCCATCACTGCAGTAAGCAGCAATAAGAGAATACTTAATATGAGGAAGGGAAACCATACCAACTTTCACTTTATGAACTCAGAGTCAACAGGGAAGTTGCCAGGCTGCAAGGGAATATGAAAAGGAAAGAAATTCTTGAGCAAGATGGGGGGAAAAACAAGTTAAAACGACAGAAATGGAAAAAAGAGAGGAGGGGACAGATTCTCATGAGTATGAAACACTGGCAGACAGCAAGATCTGAAAGGAAAAAAAGCAAGATGTGACTAAGACAACTGGACCAAGAAAGGGAGAGCCAAGGAATCAGGAAAATAATGAGAAAATGGAAAAAGGGCCCAAACTTCTGAAAAAGAAAAAGATGTAGCAGAGCTGGGACGCAAACAAGGACATGAATAAAAAAGAAGGGAAGAAAATAATTAAGATTCCATACAGAAAGCATGCGAAATATTAAGGGGAAAAAGGGGAGAAAATAAGGCAAGCGGGTGAGTAGACTACCAGAGAAACATAAAAGAAAATAAAAAACAAGATACAGCGAGAAACCCGGGGAAAACGGAACCAACAAGACTCCCCACACAAATCAGGACACCTCTGCACAAACCCCACTCCAAGCCATGGAACATCTCCAACAGATCAGGAAGGTATGACAAAACAAGTCTTCACTATAACCTGTAATTAGATTTTCTTTCTCAAAACCCATCCTTCATGTGTCAAAATATTGACAAACAGCCCAACGCAGGCGCCGGCACCTATAACTCATTTACAGACAAAGCGCATTTAGGATGAGAAAAGGCCTTTAGTTCACTGACATGCATTATTGGGTGGGTGGGTGGGGCTCCGAAGTGGCTGCGAAGGCCTTGGCAGGAACTTGAAAGTTTTGAGTTCTACCCAGGGGATAGGCGCGGACATCACGTCCGGCCTTGGGACTTTGGGTACAGTCCCCAGGCCAGGGCCTTTCCCCGCCCCCCGCACACTCTGCCCTTTTTCGGGGAAGGGGAGGGCCCTCGGGTCCCTGGTCTGGTACCCCAGGGCGGGCGCTGCGCACCAGGCCTTCCTGTTGGTCAGAAGCTGAGGGGCTCGGCAGGAGTAAGGGGCAGCAGTGTCTATTCAGCTGGGGCTGGAAGCCGATGCGCGCTGCCCCCCCCCCCCCGCCCCGAGCTCCGGGGGTGCGGACAAGCGGGCCGCAGAGGCCAGCGCCCGTGCCTGGGCAGGAGCGGGCAGCCCGGTGCCTTACAATCCCGGAGCTGGGACGCTGGGGTGGCAAAAGCACAGCGAGACCCCGAGAGAAATGGGCAGAGGCAGCGACGCCTTCCCCAAAACACCAGCGCGGAGAGCCTCGGAGTCGGCCGACCGGAGCGTGCAGAGCGCCAGGATCCGCTCCCCCTCCCCCAAAGGAGTCAAAAAGCAGACCAGAAGGCACAAAAGTCTCGAGAAAGGAAAAAAACACGCGGAAGGAAAAGGGGCGAGCGTCTTAAAAGGGGGGCGGGGGGAAAGTGAGCTCCCGGCGGGAGTGAGCTCCCCCCGTTCCCGGTATCACACTCCAGGGGGGAGCGGGGAGGTGGACACTAGTGGCGCGTGATCCCAGCGACGGGGACGCCTCCCCGCCTCCCGCCCAAAGACACCCCGGCCTCCCGGTCCCCAGCGCCGCGCCGGCTGATCGGGCTCCAACGCGGCGGCTCGGAGCGGCAGAGCCACCTGTTATGCTCGGCGCGCGCGCCGTCGGTGCCCGAGATGCGGTGGCCAAGGCTGCCGAAGTTGCAGCCCGCGTCGTCGCGGGGCCTCTTCTGGGGGTGCGCCCCGACCCGCTCTCTCTCCGTGCGCGTGAGAGCGCGCTGGCCGCGGGTCCCCAGCTGCCCCTTCCGATGCCCCCCGCGCCCCGACAGACAGACAGACAGACACACACACACACGCCCCCACCCCCGCCCAGCCCGCCCTCCGCTGCCGGAAAGTTGCGTCCGAGAGAGTTGCGGGTACCTGCGCTCAGCTCCAGGCTGCAGCCGTCGCCGCCCGTGCTGCCGCTGCTGCTGCTGCTGCTGCTGCTGCTGTTGCTGCTGCTGCTGCTGCTGCTGCTGTTGCTGCTGCTGCTGCCGCCGCCGCCGCCGCCGCCCGCGGCCACCGCCGGGCCCGGGCCCGGGCCGTACCTGACGACGGCGGCGAAAGACGAGGACGACGAGGCGGCGGGGGCCGCGGGCGGCGGCGCCCCCGAAGTCCGCAGGTGGCCCTGGGACGCGGCGGGCGTGCAGGACGGTGACGACGAGGAAGCGGCGGCGGCCCGGCCGGGCCCCGGGGGGTAGGAGCTCTGCGCCGGGAACGGCGGCGGCGGCGGCGGCGGCGGCTCGCTGCTGCTGATGGAGACGGCCGAGAGCGGCGGGAAGGGCGGCGGGGGCCGGACGTGCGGCAGCTCCACCAGGGTGGGTCGCTCGTAGCGCTTGGCCAGCGCCGGTCTCTTGCTGGGGAAGGTCTTGAGGACGCTGTAGGGGCTGCGCTGCTTGTAGATTTTGGGCACGCTGGGCCCCTCCTCCGCCGGCTGCATCTCCTCCTCCATCCCGCGCCCCCGGGCCGGTGCCCGCTCGCACGCCCCCTCCTCCCCGCCGGGCGCCGGGCTCCGAGGGTGCCGCCGCCGCCGCCGCCGCCGCCCGCCCGCCGGCGCTGCCCGGGTGCGCGCGAGTGGGAGGAGGGTGTGTGTCGTGGGTGCCGTGGCCGCCGTCGCCGCCGCCACTGCCGCCTGTCGCTGAGGCTGGCATCGCCGGGCCCCCGCGCGGGGGGCTGCCGCCCGAGCGCTGATTGACAGGCGGCCTCGCCAATGCCTGGAGGGAGAAAGGAGTTCAAGAGCAAGTGTTTGGGGGTAATATCTGCTAATGATAATGGGGGGCGGGGCCCTGGGGAGGGCTGCCCGCCGGTCGGTGGGGGGGGCGTGGGGGGCTCCGTGAACCCCGACGTGGGGGTGGAATGTGGAGTGGGGTGTAGGGAAGCGGCGAGCCAGACTCTGAGGACGCCCCCGGTTAACAGGTGACCAAGGTGGGGTCTGGCCAGGGTCAGAGCACCCCAGATGCGGGGTCCTCCCTCTGAGGTTCTGCTGGGGCTGGGGGTGGGGTCAAGTGTCCAGCTTCGGAGAAGAGGGTCTCCAGGCCACCCGTCCAGCTCGACTCCCAACTCTCAAGGTTGCAAGTAGGGGTTGGAGGTAGCTGGGTGCGGGGTGGGGGTTGGAATTAGGGCCAATTCTTTCTCTGTCCTCCAACCCCCTCTGTACTGTCTTACTGGGGGTGGGTTGGGGTGGGGAGAAAGCACTCACCCCATCATCAGAAAAGAACATCTCAACTCAAGTTGCTCCGCTGTGTTGGTGTGGCCGAACTGCTGGGGGTGGTGTGGGCGGGGGGAAGGTCTTGAGCTCTCCAAGGCGGCGTGGCTTGGGAACTCTCGTGCGGGTGTAAGAGGGCACGGGGCTTCCGACGTGCACCTTCTTTCTTTAGTTCCCTCTAGGGGCCCGGAGTCTGCATAACAGAATCTTTTCCCTCCCATCGCACAGATGAGAACACCGAGGCCCCAGTGACTAGCACCTGGAGGCAGATGCTTCTTGGGAAGGTGTGCTGGGACCTGACTCTTGAAATCTGATCTCCTCACTAGTGTTTGGAGAAGGTAGACTTTGTGCAACTGAAGGGACCTCCTCTGTGACCTGAGCTGGTGAAAATAACCTTGGGCTATTTTCAACGGGCACGGGCGTTTAATGTATGTATATGCTTGCAGCCAGTGACTACGTCTTGGTCTGGGCCAAGTCAGCCGGCCTTCTCCTAGTGCAAAACTCCCTGGTTTGGAGGTGTCCCACGGGGAACAGGTGTCTTCTAATCTAACCTGACCTGGCCTCTCCCAGACATCAGTTGCCAGTTCCTTAGGCCAACTCCAGCCCTATTCTCCCCACTGCCTCTTGATTCTCCAGAGTAGATTTCCTTGATGCAGGACCCTGATTTATCCACTCCGAAGTTATTTCTCAGAACTTTCCATTTAGTCCCTGTTTTCTTCTTTTGGGGTTCAGGTCTTTGGCCTTTCATTTTCCCAGATCTCCCTCTGGAAGCCTCCTTCTCTCAGCTAGTTAAGCTCCTGTGTGCCACCACCCTAGATCACCCCCCCATCACTGTCCCCTGCAGCATTTTCTGATCTGCTGTGGTTCCCCCCTTCCATTTATTAGAGTTGAAATAAATAATGCCATAAATAAAAGTATTTGGGAGTCCAGGAACTGTCAAGGCTGATTAGGGCATAGAGGACATTTTCTTTCTCATTATGCAAAAGCATTTCATGGGGAAATAAAAGAGGTTTCATTGTAACTCATGCATGTCATATTTCAAGGAATTCAAGATATTAATCATATTTAACATTATTTGCAGCGTTTCTCCCTGGCTTCTGAAAACTGCTAAATGAGGACACGTGGATCATCCGGGAAAAGGAGACAGGCATGAGAGGGACAGTTAAGAAATAATGAAATGCTGGTGAAAGACAGGGAGAGAGAATGAGATGCCAGAGATGTTTTTGAGGCACATAAGTGAGAAATGGGGGTGCTTCTTCTGAGAGAGACAGCCAAAATGGAATGATATACTGGAGGAAATAAATGATAACAAACTCTCCACACTTTTCTTTCTATAAAGCTGTTCTGAATTTTGCATCGAAGTGTTTCCCTCCCACTTTACTCTCAGATAATTTGCCAGTAGTCCTGGCTTTTGAAAAGAGATTTGGCTGGTAGTACTGTGGTGAGAGGCTTGGAAGGGAGAAATTCATCAGCTCTTTCCTTAAAGATGGAAACTCTTAGACCTGGGAACTTCTCATCCACTCAGATCTTTACTTAAACACCCAAAGAAATAGGTAACAGTACTTCTGTCATATTTCACCAGCTGGGAAGATATGGCATCCTCTACATCAAAGCGATTGATTCCTGGGGCCAGAGACCTAGTGCAGGGGTGTAAGGTACTTGCTTTGCATGCATTTGATCCAGGTTAGCTCATAGGTATTGCTTATAGTCTCCCAGCACTGCCAGAAGCAAGCCCTGAACCAAGCCAGCCAAATGTTGCCAGAAAAACAAATAAATAAAAATTGGTTGCTTCTGGGCAGTAGGTAGGGTCTTGCCCTGAATGTGGTCAACCTGGGTTACATCCCTTGCACTCCATGTGGCTTAGACCAGAAGTGATACCTGAGTGAAGAGCCAGGAGTAAGACCTGGGTACCGCAGGCTGTGATCCAACCTCCATCCCCCTTTCATTCCCCAAAGTGGTTGATTCTAAGTATAGAAATAATAAAATTAATGGTTTCACAATAACAACAAAAAGCCCCCAAAGGAAAAATCCCATACATTTAAAAATAATGAGCTTCCAGATCTTGAGTCTTTCAATCACCTGCTTCTGTGTCCATCAGCTATCAGATAGTGACAAAAATCTTTAAGGTTACATAGGATGAAATCTTTGTAAGGATTTACTCTTATCTAAACACAAGACAAAACCAAAACAAATGACAAAAAGCTAAATTACAAATTACAAAACACACACACACATACACACACACACACACATCCCAAACCCAAACTGAACTGTGAACTTCGAAAACCAATGGCTATTTATGTACTGGGTGATTTTTTTTTTGATTGGCAGCCTGTCAATTCCTTGAGCCAGGCAGAATATAGCTTTTAAATAACAACTCAGCCATGGGAAATGCTTTTTATTGCACCAATTTCAATGATATTTAATGAGCTTCTGATTGACTGTTTGATCTCCCAATGTTTTGTGCTACTTTTAATTCATTTCGTATAATAGGGAAAAAAAGTAATTGGAATAAAATTTTGTGACAAGATAATGACCTTCCACTTTGAAATTAAATGTCTGATTAGCTTCAACATTTTAATGCTGAGATGATATTGCAGCAAAAACAGGAGTGTGCACACAGTCACTCGGGAAGGAAAGTGACGAAGGAGTTCGCCCTTGCCTTTCACACGGCTGAGACAGGGTGTGGTCGCAAGAAGCTCAGAGATGTGTCCTCCTCTCGGAAAATGGATCTGCCTTTCCTTCTGAGATGGAGCCTGTGCTCACAGCCTTCTAGGACCCTGTGAATGGTTTTATAAACCATCCATCAATAACCCCAGGAGTGGGACCCTATGTGCTTCAGCAGCGTCAGCTCTCAGGGATGTTCTCAGCAAATTCTTACGGAAAGCCCTTTGATGCACTTGCTGCCATTCTAGGTTCTGGGAGACATAATGAGGAACCCAATCCCAGAATTCTTTTATGGAACCGGGGTGGGTAGACATAAACTGGTTAGCTGTCTGTTTGGAAACACTCAGTTTGGGTTATAATCAAGAAGGCGTCTATTTGAAAATAGAAATTTTGATCGTGGGTTCCTTGGAGCATGCCAGGGAAGAGCCTCTGTTTACTGGGGGGCTAGGAGGATGCACACGGGAGTCAGCTTCATGAAAGTCAAGCACTTCTACCCCTCCACACCCCCACCCCCACTATCTCTCAGGCCCCAACCTAGGAGAATTTAAAGCTTTCTTTTTGCTTTTTGGGTCACACCCAGCAATGCACAGGGGTTACTCCTGACTCATGCACTCAGGAATTACTCCTGGCAGTGCTCA
>JAOXYA010000020.1:16753668-16764044 GCA_028565675.1 Sorex palustris
TTGGGTCACACCTGGCGATGCTCAGGGATTACTCCTGGTTCATGAACTCAGGAATTACTCTTGGCGGTGCTCAGGGGACCATATGGGATGCTGGGAATTGACCCAGGGTTGGCCACGTGCAAGACCCTATCCACTGTGCTATCATTCCAGCCCCAGAATGCAGAATTTGAATTTTTGAAAGTAGAAAGCAGAACTCTCTTTCTAGAATTTTCTGTCACTCCATCTAACATTCATCTCTTCCTGTTGCAGAGATAGCCTCCCACAGAGATACAATTGTATCTCTCAATGGACAGTCAACAGGGGTCGATGTCCCATGCTGTCCTTGGTGGGCTGTGTGTCCAGGAGAGAGGAACCTCCTCTCGGTTGTCCCCTTGGCCTGTGGGTCAGGGCTTCTCTCTAAAGGCCTACTGTGTAGACCACCCACTGCTCCCTCCTGCTTCTTGGATTGACTAGAGGACTCCTCTTCCAGTTTTCACTAAGAGACTTTTCTGAGCTACCAAAAATGTTCCTTCAATCAAGAGAAAAAAAAACCGCTGAAAAAGTCAGGGAAAGTAAAAGGACAAAGGCAAGCCACCTTGAATGTCAAAAGGGAGAGTCTGATTTATGACTTTTTTCTCTTTGTTTTGGGACCCCCATCAGGTGGTGTACAAACCTACTTCCAGCTCAGTGCTCAGGAGTCTCTCTTTGCTATATTCTCAAGACCATGATGGAGCACTGGGATTGAGCCTGGGTCTTCAGGAGGTAAAATGTGTGCTCCAGCACTTTGAGCCATCTCCCTGGTCCCTGTTTTGTTTTGTTTTAATGCAAGTGACATTTTATGCTTTGCTGCCTGTCCTTTCTTGCGAGTGAGATTTAGGAGGATTGATCTGGTCTTGTTTGTTCATGGACAGATACACCTGTGCAAACAGTGGCTTATACCCAGATGCCAGAAGGCAAGTGAAATATTTTCTTTACTATGCACAGCTACAGCTGCTCCTTAGGTTATCTTTCCTTTCAGGAAAGAGCCTCATGGTTTCATTGTCTTTCTTTGCTCTAAATGTGACTTCAGGATTTTTGAGAAAAGTAATTCAAGAATTCAGAAGATAAGAGCAGACTCATGGGTGACACCGCTGGGTGACCTCCCCACGTGGAACTTACTCATTAGTTATGTGTTTTTGTCTGTTACATGTTCCTGAGTCTTTCAGGTTTCCAAGAACGATGTTTGTGGTGTGGAGCAGGGAGCTGATATGGCAGTTAGGGTTTCATTTTGGCGCCACACTGAGCATTTCTGGGGGAACCTTGGAAGCACTCGGCATGCTAGGGTGGCCCTGGTCTCGCCAGCAGCATCACACCCTCAGGCCCTTGTACTGAGTTGATAAATGGGTTGGCCAAGCACCCCTGATTTGGCCTTTGGACCTCCTGAACACTGCTTGGGAGGCCCCCCAAAAGGTACACCAGGTTTTAAGTGCACATTTCCTCTCTAAGGGAGTAAAATTCAAAGAGAATTCTTAATATCCTCTTACAAACATGTACTACACACGATTCTTTATCCCAAGTCTCTCATTTTTAATTGGTTTGCCTGTAGAAGGATAGAGTGACTGTTTATCAAAAACTCTGGGTGACACAATGTACATAAAACATTTTCGAACTTATTGGAGCTACCACCCCCTTTTGCCAGATAGATCGGAGGATTGTACAGCAGGTAAGGCTTATCTGCTTACCTTACATTCAATCCAATCCCGGCCAGCAGTGTGGTGCCCTGAGCACAGAGCCAGGAGAACGCCCTGAGCACCACCAAGTGTGGCCCCCAAATCAAGATGATAATAATGACAACAGCAACAATGATGATGAAGTTGTGGAGATTTGTCTCATCCCCCTCCTGAGAGCTCCTCTCCTATCCATACCCAAGAGAGCCCTGACGTCTCTTCCCTGCTCAACCGGAACCTCCAGATAAATCAAGATATGGATCAATCAGCACCAAATAATTTTATGTGGGGGTTACCCAGAGGAGAAGTGTAACTTTTTTTTTTTTTAGTAATTACTCATTTCAACCTCAGGTATTATTTGGGTGACTGGGTTAGCCTCAGTTTTTCACCTCAGCTGTTTAATTTAAAGGGCTTCGTGGCTCATGTTTATGGATATGTGAACAAATCAGTGAAGATCAAAAGAAAAAAAAGAAAATCAAATTGCTGCGGAGTTCAATATTTCAGAAGCTGGAGCGGGGTAGGCGTTGGTGAAGTGCAGTGCAGGGAAGGAAAGGCCCACACTTATGATAATACTCCTAACAAGGAAATGAGATTGACACAGCAATTCTCTGTTGTTGTTGTCCCCTGAGGTTAGAGATTATGCAGTGTGTGTTTCTGTTTTTAGCTGCTTTGGTAATTCCTATGGTGAGAGACGACACTCTGCATATTTGTCAAGGTTGCACTCCTAGGAGGTGCTGGGACTCTGAAGTAGCACAGGAAATACTGTTCTTTTTCCTGGGAGCTGGAGCGCCCCTCTTCCCCCCTGTGATACCCTGGGCCCCCTTCCCATGACTGATTTCTTTATTTATGTTCAGTTGCCAGGGGATTCCACAGGGCACATAGGTCTGAGCTTACAACAGTGGTGCCTGTGAGAAATCCTGAGATGGGTGGCCAGGTGGCAAGATGTTTACGCTCTTCATTGGATTTTTTATTGTGAATCCTGAGGCCTTTGAACACTCAAGTGAACAGTCTGGAAAATCAGGAAACTAGTTTAGGGTAGCATGGATTTGACTAAAAACTAAACCAGGGAGGCCTCTTTTTATGATTAAGAAACAGAGGAACCACACCTCTATTCCTTTTGGAAAGAGCATGAGTTTATGACATATACATTTCAGGGATTACACCTCTGTATTTTGAATTCATATATACAACATTGTGAACATCGTCGAACATCTAGTTTCCATCCATCCACTCTTGGATAATTGACCCTCTTTCTCTGGTCATTATGACCCACTCCCCTTCCTCCCTGGTCATCAGTCTGTTCGGTGTATTGAAGAGTTTGTTTAGTTTGTTCATCTCTTTTCTTTCTTTGTAGTCTACTGTCGCTGTCCTCCCATTGCTCATCGATTTGCTCGAGCGGGTCCAGTAACGTCTTCATTGTGAGACTTGTTGTTATTGTGTTTGGCATATCAACTACGTCACGGGTAGCTTGCCAGGTTTTGCCGTGCTCTCTGAGAGGGGCGGAGGATTCGAACCTGGGCCGATCGAGTTGGCTGTGTGTAAGGCAAACACCCTTCCTGCTGTGCTATTGCTCCAGTCCATGTAGTCTACTAAAATCATATAGGATTTGTCTTTCTCCATCTAACTTATTTCCTTTAGCATGAAACATCTAAGATACCTTAATGTTGCAAAAGGCAAGATTTCATCTTTTGGGGTTGGGGGCGGAGAATTATATGCCCTGTAATGTGCAGGGGTCACTACTGGTAGTGCTTTTGGGGATGATGGAGGGAACCATATGGAATGCCGGAGATTGAACCTTGGGTTGGTCCCATGCAAGGAAAATGCCCTCCCTGCTGTACTATTGCTTTGGCCCCAGTTCTGCATCTTCTTTATCCACCCAACCATAGATAGGCACTTGTTTCCATGTCTTGATCCTGTGTCTCCTGAAAACCTGAGCTCTGTATTGTCCTCCATAGAATGCAGACCCCAAAGGAAGCAGAGAGCTGGGCTCACTACTATAGCCTCACCTGCTAGCTCAATCAGTGTTTGTTGGATGAATGGTTTGAGAGGCAGTTTGCTCACAGGTGAAGTGATCATTGGTTAGAATCCCTTCTTTCTCCTACGTAAAGATGTCCTCTCGTTAAGGGAATAAATACTTGTTTTGTAAGTTGGCTATAAAATCAAAACTATTTTTTAAAATTTTCATTCTGAAATTAAAGGTGTATGTCCATGAACAAAAAGACAGTCTTCCTAGAGATTAAACACAGATTAGGAGAAGCTCCAAAGTTTGACATTCGGGGCATCATTGTCATGCTGATGCCTTGCTGCTCTCTTTTGCTGCTCCTTCTACCCCCAGTGACGATTCTAATGTTCTCTCTCTCTCTTCCCCAATCAAGAAAATTTTCCCCTTTTAATGTCAGGAGCACTTCATTCTCACGCACTGAACTTTCCTCTCTTTTCTTTCTCCTTGAGCCTTAACACACAGTGGTATTTTTTAAAGGTTACCCAGCCCATCATTAACAGGCACAAATGAAGTCACATAATCTCCATTGGTGAGTTTCTGTTCTTACCCACTACACTTTCATGCTCTGAAAACACCACACCCAAGAGACAGTTCTTGAGGTCCTCAAATGTAAACCCTTCACGCTGCATATCAGCGAGAGAATCATAGGTGTCTGCCATGTTCCTTAGCTCTTTGTTCCTTAGACACTAATAATTGCTAAATGCATCACTTGGAGGCAGTGTCTGGGAGCTTCTGGCTCCTGAGGCTGCCCAGGAAGTTCGCACTCTTGAGAAGAGGTAGCACGACCCAGTGCCCAGAGAAGTGCTACATTTGGACCCTGTAGGTCTTGAAAAACCCTGATTACAAAGAATGACTGCACTCATTTGTGGAATATAAAATAAACCTAATATGAGACTAACTCCCAAGGACAGTAGAGACAAGGATCAGGAAGATTGCTACACTGTTGGAAGCCTGCCTCATAAACTGGGGGAGAAGAAACTGGGACAGAGAAGGGAATCTCTGAATCAATGATGGCTGGAGGGATTGCTCAGGATGGGAGATGTGTGCTGAAAGTAGATAAAGGACCAAGCATGATGGCCTCTCAGTGTCTGTATTGCAAACCATAATGCCCAAAAGTAGAGACAGAGTATGGGGGAAATTGTCTGCCATAGAGGCAGGGGTGGAGTGGGGTGGTGTGGGGGTATTGGGAAGGGTACTAGGGACATTGGTGGTGAAAAATGTGCACTGGTGGAGGGATGGGTGTTTGATTATTGTATGACTGAAACTCAAACAGGAAAGCTTTGTATCTCACAGTAATTCAATTTAAAAAATTAAGAAAAGAAAAGAAAAAGAAAGAAAGCTCTGCTTGGGCTTTTGCTTTGGTTGTTTGTTCATCACCTGCTTGGAGTTAATGTAACTGGAATGACAGTTGGCTTACCTTTAACCATTCCTGGTAATTCTTTTTGGGGGGTGTTCAGGGGTCCTAGGGGTACTGACAACCACACCAGATATTTTAAAGTTCAGACCTGGCTGTGCTGGGGACCACCATAGCCACAGTCAGCAGCTCTTGAGTGCTTTACAGCTAACCCCGGTGACACTGTAGGACCGTGTCACATCCCTGTACATGCAAGCTTTCCACAACCAAGCTGCTTTTCCAGGTCACTACTAATGTCTTTAAAATCTTCTGGTCAAGTCCTATTTAGTATTTGGTGTTGGGGCCCCTCCCAGCAGTGCTCAGTGCTTACTCATGGCTCTGTGCTCAGGGATCACTTCTAAAAGTGCTCTGAGGAACCATTGGTGGTGCTGGGGATCACAACAGGCTTGACCAAGTGCAAGACAAATGCTTTAGCCCCTGTACTATCTCTTCCGCCCTGAAGCATACCCTCCTGAAAGGGGTGAGTGACAGAAAGATGAGGGTTATATGAGGAACTGGAACACTGTTGAGCTGTCTGAGACTAAATGTCTGTTCAAAGCAGGTGGATGTGGAATTTCATGGTCAGAAGCCCATGTGTGGTCAGGATAGAAATGATTGCTCCAATGTGAATCTGTAGCACTATAGCACTGTCCTCTCATTGTTCATTGATTTGTACGAGCGGGCCCAGTAACGTCTCCATCGTGAGGCTTGTTGTTACTGTGTTTGGCATATTGAAGACGTCATGGGTAGCTTGCCAGGCTTTGCTGTGTGGGCGAGATACTCTCGGTAGCTTGCCGGGCTCTCCGAGAGGGGTGGAGGAATTGAACCTAGGTCAGCCGGGTCGGTCACGTGCAAGGCAAATGCCCTACCCTCGTGCTATTGCTCCAGCCCATCTCACAGTGATTCAATAAAATTAAAAAAAAAAAGAAACATCCAGCAGATGGTAGGACTTGCTGCTATGAGATCACCTCTCACTTAGAGACAAAGCTAGTGATTTCTTTTTGGTGAGAGGTGATGGGGAAGCTGATGGTTTCTTTGGTGGTGCTCAGGAGACCTGGGATCCTCTCTTGGTGATTCTCAAACCAACTGGATCTATGGTTCAATGTGAGGGGTAAGGATGCAGGTCCTAGAGAGCCAGGAATTACCTGGTTGTTTCTAGCAGTGCTGGCAGATTCTAGGGCCACATCCAGCAATTTGTGGGGGGGGGGGTGGAAATTTCAGGGCTCCATCTGAAGATTCTTCGGGGATCATATACTGCAAGGCCTGCACTTTAACTTCTCTACTATATCTGAGCCCAAAGAGAATAGTTTTCATGACTGAACAGCTCATTTAATCTGGGCCTCTGTGCTTATCTCATCTGTTACTACTCTGGCCTCACCTTGGGATCATTTTCCCCAAAGGACTTTTGGATATGTGGCTTCCTTGTGTACCAGACTCCCCATGTGATCTCAGAAACACTGCCTGGACTTCATTCTGGGGTCTGCGCAGTTTCTCCCTGGCCTCCAGTCTCACAGCACAAGAGCTCTATTTCACTCTGCTTTGTCAGGTGAGCTTTCCAGAAGGAAGCTGGTGCAAGTGTGGGGTTTGGGATGCAGGATATGTTTAAGGAGTCGCTGCCATGCAGAGTAGAGGGGCAGAGAGAAAGAAGTTGGCTTTGATGCAGGAGACTGGAGAGCCAGTTGCACGCCTCAAAGATCCCTTCATCACCATTTCCCTCACCTGAGGTCCAAATGACTGGGCCTACAATGGTCTGGCCTGCTTGAGTTCCAGGCTGAGGCTTCCTAAGAGATGATCACATATCTCAGAGGCAGCTGATGTCAGTAGAGGCTGTTCCTAAGGGGCTAACAAGCTGCAAAGGGCCCAATGAGCTGGACTGCAAGCTCTTCTTGAAGACACTCCTCCCTCTGAATCTTTTTTATATTAGTCACCAGAATTATGACTCTACTTGAGATAACAGAGCTGACTGGCCTAATGGAGCTGAGGAAGTAGGATACTTTCTTGTTCCTGAGGATGTTCCCCATGAACCAACCCTCAGGAGAGACCCCTCTGCTCAGGCCTGTTCTCTCTCAGGACAACTGGGACCTTAGAAGCGAATGGAGCAGGGAGTAATTGTTCGCTTATCTCTTTCCTGTCCAGCAGTGCCTGAGCACCTTGTCTTTGAGCCAGACCTGCAGGAGACAGCAGGAATTGATCTGTCTCTTGAAGGTTGGAATCCTTAGCTCCTCCAGTATTAAGCGTATAGGACCATCACAAAAGCTCTGCTTTCAAAATACACAAAGTCAAGACAAAAGTGTTTATAATGACATAATTGTATCATTTGATAATAACATACATATACACATATATCCATACGTGGTCAAAGATAATAATTCTTATTACATGTAATAATATCTAACAGTCACATAGCTTTGTTACTTATTTTTGTGTTTTATTGTTGTTGTTATTGTTGTTTAGGAGATTGTTCAAAGCTGACTCCTGTCTCTGTGCACAAGGATGAGTCCTGGCAGGACCCTGGGGACAATACATTGTTTTGGATATTGAAGCTTGTCAGCTGTGTGCAAGGCAAGCACCTTAACTGTGTATTCTCTTTGACTCCTACTAATATCTTATCATAGTACTTTATGGCTGCATGATACAAAGGTGTCATCAATGCAAACATGGCATACACTTCTTGATACCAAGATTTTATCTTCTAGAAGGTGGAATCTCTATATCATAGAACTAAGGCAACTGGATCTACAAGGATGAGTGAGATAGGTGGACCCAGCACAGGAGCTGTCGACGTTGTAGCGTGGATTAGATATGAAAAATGACAACATGATCCTGTGTTAGTTCTTTCCCATAGCAACGTGGCCTTGTGCCA
The DNA here is from genome assembly GCA_028565675.1 of Sorex palustris. Classification (NCBI taxonomy): domain Eukaryota; kingdom Metazoa; phylum Chordata; class Mammalia; order Eulipotyphla; family Soricidae; genus Sorex; species Sorex palustris. Next base: position 16,761,612 of record JAOXYA010000020.1, read on the forward strand.
ATCCACTGTTCGTCTGCCTCAGTTTTCTTCCTGTAAAATGAGCAAGACTACACATACTCTAAGAGATCTCCTTCAGGTGTCCTGGCACCTGTGGCAGGGTGAGGACCCTTAGCTGTGAGCCAATGTTAAATAATTGGCCGCTAACAGCTGAAGGTGAAGAGTCATGTGTGGTGGGCTCAGGAGGGCAGGGAAGACATTGTGGGGAATTCGGCCGGGCAGGCCTACTGCAGGATATTGGGTGATTGTCCCTGGAGATGTGAGGAAGGGAAGTAGAGAGAGAATTTCTTGGTGTCTGTGTGATTATGCCTAAATTCAGGCATGGCCAGATGGGGTGAGGTAGGGTTGCTGACAAGACAAAAGCTGATATTCCATGCTGTGCTTTGTGCATGAAACCCAGCTCCCAGGCATTTGTATTTGGACACGTTCCTGCATCTTCTACTGCATCTAGTCTCAGTTCCTGAGGGCGTGTGTGTGGGGGGAACTGTGGGAAGATGAAAGTGGGAGGGCAGGCTGAGTGGGCTTCAGAAGCTGCCAGAGGACCAGCACCTTTGAGGACAGTGAAGTTTCTTTGCTTGAGGAAGGGGGAGTGGGAACCACAAACTCCCCATCAAGTTTGGGAAAGTGGAAGAAACGCAGCCCTAGTGAGACAAGAATTCCAAAGAGTCCTCAGTCATATCCCTTCCAGATGATGAAAGGTGCATGGGTGACAGGGAGAGACCTCACAAAGATAAATGCTTCCTAGAGCTGCTTCATGAGACACATTGATGAGGAGGCCGATGGATAAAGGAATGCTTTATGCAGAACCCCGATGAACAGCCCCGGTGCAACAGGCTCTCGACTCTCCCCAAAACACAGCTCATGTGGGGGGGCTGTGGGCTTTCCCCTAATTACCAACCATCCCTTATCTATTAACCAATCCCATTTGCTGACTGGATTGCTGTGAAGGCCTCTTGTTTTAATTAGCGCGTCTCAGATGAAGAGTAAACAAACATTCTAACAAACTATTATGACATAAAGTTGATTTTTCAGTTACTCAACTGCTTCGCTGTGGATATGGTGAATTTAGAATTAAATGCCTCTCTCAGAGGCTTTAATGATCTTAGTCAAGAACATTTTGATTAAATTAAAGCTATTGAAAATGTGTTTTTTGAGAAGTGTGTGTGAACAAAAAATCTGAGAGTGAGACAGGTCCTGGGTCCCTGACAACGGGGCAGTCCCGGGAGACTTGGGCAATGCCACCATGGGATAGTGTCCTGGAGCCCTGTGGTAGCCTGGCTGATGGCTAGGACCATGGAAGCTTCCATGCAAAAGACTAGGAGCTGAGGTCCTACTATATGGGCCCTTGAAGTAGGGTTATTCTGTGTGGGGTTAGGTTACATACTATCCTTAGTAGGATGTGAGGTTGTGTATGAAACAAGGAGCTGGACAAAGCAGGGACCTACCTGGAGTCTGGCCTTATCTGGGTCTCACAGGGAGCACCTCAAAAGCCAAGAAGCTGTGCTGCCTTATGGACGAGTTTAACTACCCTCTAGAAGCCTGTCCTTGAATGAAAACCCTTTTTTCATGAAGGGGGAACCTCTGGGTGTCCCCGAGGAACGGAAGACTGATTTCCAGAGAGAGGTACAGGTATGAGACTTTAGAGCCCAGCCTCACTACCATGGGAAAGGTTACTAAGGGGAATGGGGGCCTTTTTCTTCATAGTAACAAACCGGGAGGCTTTGCTCAGTGTGCATTACTTACACCTCACTCCCACTTTGATTTTCCTCATAGATCTCTCACTCACATGGTCTTATTCACTCTCCTGCCAACGCCCAGGAGGGATGGTCTGCAGACAATCTCCCTAAGCCAGAAGGAAGGAGTGCAGTATATAGTCTCAGCACGGTGGCCGAGGTGTCTGAGTGAGTCGAAGCCATCATCGAAGCCTACCCAGCAGAGGTTTGTGCCAGCAGCAACATCTGTCCCTTCAGTTCTGGTGTGATCTTACGCACCAGTCACCTTGTGGTCGATGTCACTGAACTCTAGGGCTTTGCAACTGGAGGCTCAGCCTGTCACATCTTGACTGAGTTTGCTGGTCTAGGGAGTCTGGATAGATGAATTTATTGTGGTCTACTGAGAGTGGAGAAAGAAGACTTGAGAGCAATTTAAAGAGGCCACAGATTTTAAGAGTGACAAGTCCCCCATTTGCCTCCCTCTCCTGTGAGAAGAATGAACTGATCAAGACTTCCACCAATCCCCGCCCTTTTCATGCTCATCCCCGAGAACAACGTCCCCCACTCACCTCCCCGCTGCCTGGCCTACTGCTCTTAGATTCTGGCACCTTCTCTCTTCTCAGCCTCCCTGTGCCCCACTCATCACTGAGCTCACACTTACAATAGTCTCTCTCTCTCTCTCTCTCTCTCTCTCTCTCTCTCTCTCTCTCTCTCTCTCTCTCTC
>JAOXYA010000020.1:16787286-16797791 GCA_028565675.1 Sorex palustris
TCAAGAAGAGAAAATACATTGACAACTTTGGACTTCTCATTACTGGATATTCACATCATTTATTTATAAGAATGTAGGAGTAAAATGATCCTGTGCAGTTCAAGCCAGTGTTGCTTATACCAAGTTCTCTATCAGATAATATAGATGTACAGACTTAAGGTGCAAAAAGGCACCACCTTGTAAATGTGCTGATGAAGAGGATGGGAAGGTCCGATGATGTGTAACTTTGATAGAATTGGCAAATTGCCTGATAATATATGTTGGAGATGAATGATATGAGATGAACATAATTATACACTGAAGCCTCAATTTAACACTATTTGGCACGAAGCATGTCTGCCTTGGACTCTGTTCAAAGAAATTTATAAAAACTGGAATGACAAAAAGGGCTGCCATGAAGAGGGATTTATGCACATCGATTTCTATTGCAAAGGCCTGAGGGTAGTGGGAATTGGAATTCTGTGATGGAGCTGAGTCAGAGCACTGGCTATTTTTTTTTAACTTTGGTATTAGTATGTCTGAATGAAGGCACAGTGGCTTTTTTTAAAAATACAGACTGCACAGGGCTATAGGAATGGACAGAAAGCAACCCCAGGTTGAGATGTCACTTTTCACAAATGTGAAATGTCCCCAACCAGTGGAAACAACTTTCGGGGGCCTTTGTTGTTTCAGGGACCAACAGCTTTTGGGGGCCTCCCCTTCCTACTCCAAGCACTTACCTTGGGTCTGTGGAATGGAAAGTAGCTGCTCAGACACTTCAATCCCCAGTGAGGTGGCCTAAATCACAGCCTCCCTACACAGAGACCCAGGAGATTTGTGACAATATTATTTCTCTTATAAGAATTTTATCCTTGAGACTGAATCACCTCTCAAAGTTGGATGAATATATAGAAATCATGGTATCTTGATGAGACTGTCTTCCTTTTTAACTTCACCATTTAATTGGAACATTACCTGTGTATGAGAAGTTGCTAGAGAGGTGCCACGAATAGTCATGCACCGTCCCCAACGTTCTTCCTGTTACTCTTGGCCCATTTGCTTCAGCTTGTGTACGTCTGTGATAGAAGAGAGGGTTTGCAGCCTCTTTTACTCATTCATGTTTTACTCGTCCCTTTGACCGTAAATTGCTGATCATAGGAAGATCAGTGATAATTTCCCAAGAGCAGTAAATCTATTAATATCTTGAACTCATAAAATCTGAGAAATTTTGCATCAATAATGGCCATTTTCTATTATCAAATTTTACAAATTGTGCTGAAATTGTTCTGAAACTATTTTTTTCTGGTAACTGCCTTTTTCCACACCAAAGTCACACATTGCAATTAGGTGTGACTTTGCATTGCAATTAAAGAAACATCTTTAATGTTTCTTTAACATCTCCCTTCCCTTCCCCTCCTGTTAACATCTCCCTTTCCTCCACTTCCCCTCCCCTTCCTCACTCCCCTGCTATTCCTTCTCCTTCCCTTCCATTCCCTCCCCTTCCCTTCCTTCCCCTCTCCTCCTTCCCTCCACTTTCCTCTCCTCCCCTCCCAAACCCTCCCCCTCTCTTTCCTTGACAAAGTTAGTGTTAGTTGTTAGTTTACTGTCTGTATATGTTTTAGTGGTTCGATTTCAAACTTCTTAAGATGTTACCAAATCACAAACACCACCAAGTGCCAATATCTTTCTTCCACAGTCCTTGGGAGCCTCTCTTCCCAGCCCCTCTGCTAACCCCAGCCTTGCATCCAGAATTCACAGTTTTGTTTCCATTTGGTTTTTCTGCTCCCTTTGCTTCTCCAATATCTTCATATCATTGAATAAAGGAGGTCATCAAGTGTTTCTGACTTTACTTACCATGTCCCCACCAGTTACTCCATAGTGTGGCAAAAAGACAAGATTTCATTTCATCTAATAGGTGAGTAATGTTCCATTGTGTTTTATGCTGTATCTTCATACACTTTTGTTGGACATTTCAGTTGTTTCTATATCTTGACTATTTTTATAGCTCAGTCATAAACATGAATATGAATGTATCTTTTCAATTAGAATTTTTGTGTTCTTTAGAAAGAGGCCCAGCACTAGAATCGATGGTTATATGGTAGACCCATTTTCAATATTGTTAGAAATTTTCATACTGTTTTCCATAGAGACTAAATTCATAAGCCTGCCAGTGGTAAATGAGGGTCCCTTTTCCACTACGACCCCATCAATACTTGTGGACCATTCTTATAGGTATGTGGTGATATCTCACTTTTGTTTTGATTCACATTTTCTAATAATAAGTGATGCTGAGTGTTTTCTCTTATGCCTGTCTTCTTTGAGAAAGTGTCTCTTACTTTTTAAATGGGGTTGCTTGTTGAGTTCTGTGAGTTCCTTAGGTGTCTTGGATATTAGGCCTTTGTAAGATGTATGATGCATAAACATTTCCTCCCATTCAATAGGATGTCTTTCATCTTAATATGGTTTCCTTTATTGTGCAGAAATCTTTTTTGGATTATTGAATATACTTTCCTTTATTTTTATTATAATACTATGCTCTTTTCATTTTTTGCTTTTTTGGGTCACACCTGGTGATGCTCAGAGGCTATTTCTGGCTCTGCACTCAGGAATTAACCCTGGCGGTGCTCAGGGAACCATATGGGATGCTGGAAATCGAACCTGGGTTGGCCTCGTGCAAGGCAAATGCCCTACCCACTGTGCTATTGCTCCAGCCCCTATAACACTATACTATTTTGATTGCATGGCTTTCTAGTTTAGTTTAATATATATCCATAATATAATATATCCATTCGTTATCTCAGGACTGGTATTTATTATTTACCCTTTAATCTGCAACAATTATCTTTGGTTTTCCTTTTTATTTCCTAATATGGGCATTATTTGAAGAACACTGACCCTTTATTTCATAAAATTTCCCTCAATTTGGATTTGTCTGTTTCCTTAGGATCTGTTTCAACTCAAGCAGCTATGCCCCCCACCCCCACTCCTGCCACCTGGAGAACCGTTAAAGTGATGTGGTGTTCACTTCCCAGTACAACTGGAGCACTGTAGCATTGTTTATCAATTTGTTTGAGTGGTCACCAGTAATGTTTCACAACACATTATGAGACTTGTTGTTACTGTTTTCAGCATATCAAATACGGCATGGGGAGCTTGCCAGGCTTTGCTGTTCATGGGGAGTTTGCCAGGCTTTGCCGTGCGGGCAAGATACTCTTGGTAGCTTGCCAAGCTCTCTGAGAGGGGCAGAAGAATCAAACCCGGGTTGGCCGCATGCAAGACAAACACCCTACCTGCTGTTCTATTGCTCCAGTCAGTCTGCCAGTGCAACATCATAGGGAATTTACAAGTTTTGAAATTCCAACAGTATTAAAACACATCTTATTGTTATGTTTTGGAGTCACATCCAGAGGAGCCTCATGGCCTCAGCGTTTATTCCTCATGTCCCTGTCCTCTGGGATCACTCTGGCAGGGATCAAGGGACCATATGTGGTGCCAGGGAACAAACCCAGGTTGTCCCTGTGCAAGGCAAATGCTCCATCCGCTGTCCTTATGCTTTGGCCCTAAAATAGATCTTCAATTGCTTTAATTCTTGCTTTTTAGAAGGAAGACTTTGAAATATTTTTAGCTAGAAAATCTCCTTGAAAAATCTTGTTCAGGGCTAGGAAATAGTACAAGAGTTCATCAGGTACTTGATTCAGTTTGATCCGTGGCACCTCATGGCTCCTGGACATCAGTGGCTTTAGCCTAGGAGACCCCGAGTATTACCACGTGGCGCGGGAGTTCCCTGGCACTGCAGGGCCTGAGCAGCACCACATCCTCCAGCTCTCATAATAAACTGCCGTCCAGGCAGCCGCGAATTGCTAGAAGTGGTCCCCAAGTCTCCTGAAAATCAGCATCCCCACTCCAGCCCTCAAAAAAAAACTTGCTTAAGAAAGAATAAAACAATAAAACTCTCAACTATTACTTGAAAATAAATGGTTGTAGATGATCTTTCCTGTCTATTGCAGATAGAATGGGGCTTGATGCATTTAAGCATTTTAGCTGAATCCTTGTCTAGGGTGCCTTGTTATCAGAATTCAGTGTGTCAGAAACCTGAAGGTGCTAATTCATCAGCCTCCCACTTGTCTAGTGCTGTAAGCAGCAGAGAGCACAGGGAATGCAATGCTGATCGCTTCCTTACAATAAAGCCAAGGGACGTACCAGGCCCCTCCCTTCCTCTCTCTAGAACTGTCCATCATTTCTCCCTAGCCCTGATAACAATGGAGAGATGGCCCTTAAACACCACCAGGGTGGCACCCACCAGTCATCCCCAGCACCACAGGGCCCAGGCAGTACCCAGACCCTCACATTGAAACATGTGGTAGGCTGAGAATCCCTTTAAAAGGGTCCCTGGGCCTCCTACGCATCAGTTCAGAGACACCCTCAGAATCCCCTCCCCCCAAAAATTGCTCATTCAGTCTATATCATTTACACATGCTCTGTGTGTTACGTTTCATAGATGGCACACAAAATACAAAAACTAGTCTTTTGAATTCAGAAAGCTTTAGAGTTTAATTTGCAATGCAGAATTAATAAAGCCACTCAACTATGTGACCTTGATTATACATGCTGAGGCCATCTACAGAGGAGAAATCTTAGTATCCACTGCTGGGATTCCAGGACATTTTCAGGGAAGAGGTCACATTGGAACTGGGCTTTGGAGAAGTTTGTGGGTGCTGGGGAGTGAGAGAATTACAGGCCTGACCATGAACTTAGCCACACCAGTGTACTTGCTGTTCCTCCCAAATGCCCAGCTACTGCAAGGTGGAGTGCAATACTAGCCTTGCATGAGCTAGAGAGCTAGTGTTTCTCACCTCCTCAAACTAACCCCTTACTAGTCTACTATTACCTGTCCATTGAGGCTTATTTAAAGTCAAGATACAGGGTGGGTGGGAGGGTAGGATGACTCAAAAGGCTGGAATGGTTCGAGAAGACAGTAAGCAACTTACCTTGCACTCAGTAGAACTGACTTTGTCCCTAGCACCACATTTGGTCCTTCAAGCTATGCCAGGAGTGATCCCTGAGCACTGAGCCAAAAGTAAGTCCTGAACACTGAAGGGTGTTGCCCCAAAGCAAACAAAAGATATCAAAGGACTGGAGCACATGTTTGCATGACATCAGTGGCTTTAGCTTAGGAGACCCCGAGTATTGGAGACTCCGGTTCAGCCCTCAGCACTGCTTCGGCAAGTATTCAGAGAAACCCCCAAGCAACACCAGGAATGACCCCCCCAGATCAACCAACAAAATATATAAGTGAGTGTAAAAAAATTAAAATAAAATTAGCATGTTTCAGATGTCCCTTTATTCTGCCCTAGTTTTTCTTTATTTGTGGGCTAGGGGCTTTTTGGGCTACACTCATCTGTGCTCAGGGCTTATTCTTGAATCTGTGCTGAGGGATTACTTAACTGTGCTCAGGGGTCACTCCTAGTAGTACTCACAGAACCATATACAGAGACGTGCATTGAACCAGAGCTGCCTGCGTGCCAGGCAGATGCTTTAACCCCTGTGCTATCTCTGCAGCCTCCTGCCCTACTTTTCCCATAGCTTTTACCAGTTTCTAAGACATTGGGTCTTTTCACTAACAATAATTAGTAGTTTATATTTTCTGTCTCTGCCCTCATAAGAAGGTGAGTTCTTTGAGGGAAGACATTTCTGTCTGTTTTCTTACCTGAGATCTTAGTACCTCAATACTGGCCCATAGTAGGTAACAGTAAATGTTATCAAAGATGTGAATGGATAAAGCAATCCCTTTATTTTTCCCAGTCAGAAACTGAAGAGAGAGAGTTAGTTCATGGAAAAGAACATTAATCAGGTCATTCCTATGAATGCAGGAACTTTCCTTTGTATTTCTAATGGAATAGCTATGAAAAGCATATGACTCTGAGCAATGCTGATTTCTTATTTTCCTCAGGCCTGAAGATACAGTTTGGAAGTAGGAAATGTCATTCCTGTCTCCTGCATGACAGCTCTGCTCCATGCCTTGCCTCAAAGCCCCACTCCCACCCGATCAGCCCTGTTTTGGTAAATGGCACTTCACATTGGTAGGTGTTCAATGACCAAACCTCCTGATGATTTTTTAATGCATCTTTTTATTTTTCTTTTCAGCGGCACACAAGGCTTACTCCTGGCTCTGAGCTCAGGGATCACTCCTGGCAGTCTCAGAGGACCCTGTGGGGTGCCTGGGATTAAACCAGAGTCAGCAGCATGCAAATCAAATGCCTATTTGTCTGTTTGGCCCTTGATGCCTTTCTTTCCCCTGATTCTTCACATCTCATGCACTGTGAGTTCCTCCTCCACCTATATTCCATCCCAGCATAATTCACTGCTCATCTCTCCCACCAAGTCGCTGGATTCTTCCCTCTGGAGTTGAGTGTAGTCTGAGACCCTGGTGACTCTCCTCAGCCCGACATTTTTGTCAAAGACACAAGTGCCACCAAGCCCCCCTCCTGCTGAGCCCCCATAATGTGACTCCATGGTCCTCACATGTTTACCAGTCTCCTCCTTTTTGGGGTCACGTACTGAAATTTTTTGAGCCCCCGGGGTGGGAGAGAGCACTGATTCCAACCCAATAGGATAAAAAGCTGGGAGTTGGTGCTGGGGAGAGGGGTCTAAACACTAGAGTGTGTTCTGTCCTCTTTCTCCTGTTCTTATGAGTCAGAAGCATCCAGTTAACATTGAGTTGGAATGTTATTCGATGAGGGAGTTCTGGTGTGGGGATGGATGTCCTACAGAGCCCTTAGAGCTACAATGCATCTTGTGTGGACAGAGTCAACTTTTATTGGCACCCTGAGATTTGGGGGGATGCTTATCAGCATACCCATCCTAACCTAGTGGAGGTATTGTACACACATACACACACACACACACACGTGGAAAATTGTAGAAAAAGCAACAGATATTTGGTTCTGATTCTAATTATAGCTTCTAATTCTGGCTAATGCATCTTTGTTAAGCCCTTTGAAATCTTCTAATGGAATGCAATGTTAAGTAGAAATAATAATAACAATAGAAATTATTTCAGGTACTCGCTTTCAGTGATTAATCTAAGACTAATTCGCACCACCAGGAGTGATCCCTGAGCATAGAACCAGGAGTAACTCCTGAGCACACCCAGGTATTAATCCCCAGCACCTCGTACAGTCCCCAAGACCTGGTAAGGAATAAACCTTGAGCAATGCCAGGGGTGGCTCTAATATCCATTTCCCTCCAAAGCGAACACTTGCAGCTGACAGAGTATTAAGAGAAGCTGCAGCAATCATAGGAACTTAGGGAACCCTCTCCTCTTCCTTTTGCCACCAGCTACTCAATAGGGTGCCTGGATCCTGAATCCTGAGGGCCACACCCTATGCTTTTTTCCTACATGGTCCTTGATCACTAACAACCTCATTCTCCTTTGTTCTTTTGCTTTAAAAAAAATCTGTCAAGTATTCAAGTTGAGAAGAGGATGAGAATCTGGAATCATTGGTGCAGGGATGAGCTAATGGAGGGTGAGGAGTGGGATTGGTGGTGGGAACATTGTACAGTGAAGCCCTTTTATAAACAACTTTGTAAATCAGGGTGTCTAACTAAAAATTTAAATGTAGATTTAATTTTGTTTTTCTCACTTAGAGTAGAAGCAGCCACACTTAAATATATTTCTAGAGGCCAGGAGAAAACTTAAGGGACATGCCTGGCATGAGCCTGACTTGCTTTGATTCCTGGCCCCACATGGTCCACTGAGTGTTGTTAGGTTAGGTCTGGAGTGGCCCAGGTCACCGCAGAGTCTGAACAGCACTGCATCCTTGGATTACTTCACTGGACTGCCAGCCCAGGTGGCCAAGACTTGCTGATAGGACTGCAGACCTTCTGAGAGACCCCCCCCAATTATTCCTAAGTACATGCTTTATTTTCGTTATAATTTAAGCGTTAAAAAGGTATATGCTCAAATGCTTTTATTCTCCCTGGGCTAGCACTCTTCTCCGAAGGTCTCCTTCTGGGGCTGGTGTGCATTGTCCAGTCTGTTCTGTGCTGAGGACAGGGTGATTGGTATCAGGGTCTCCCTGCAAGGATTATCTTTGGGACAACTGGAATGTTCACTCGAGCTGATGGTCGTTTCTGAGCAGGGTTTCTGAGAGTTCTAGGATGAAGGATTGCAGCTTCCTAGATGTCAGGGCACGGGCCCTAGCTGCATCTGGAAATGGGGCGAGTTTGAATAAGGAGAGTGAGCAGTGAGAAGAGAAACACACCTTTTCTAACTCACCAGGAGATGAGAAAATAAGGTTCATCTTGGCAAGGACTCTGGCCACCCTACAAATGCCAATACCGGGACAGCTGACTTCTCTTTACAGCCTTTTTCTGCTTCTGCTTTCACCTGAACGTGGTGTCAAGGGAACTATTTGCAGCTGCTGTTTGGAGACATGTGACTTTGGTATTTATATATTACCTGCCCACTTCATAAAGTGCTAATGAATGTTTGCAGATCTCTTTGAAATCCTCTTATGAAAGGTGCAATGGGAAGAGGGAAATATTATTTTATTATTATTATTATTATTATTATTATTATTATAAGGTAAGAGGTAGCTTGGAATGATCAAGCCTTAGAATAACTGACACGACATTAAAAACAGCACGAGAAATCATCCTGCCGGTCGCGGCTCCTCCAGCCCCATCAGCTTCCACATTACATATATTACACTGTTTCCCTGACACCCATTCTAATAACCATATAATTCACACATTAAATCACCACTTCCAGGGAAAGGTTGAGCTCACTCATCTCTCTATTGATAGTGACGCTGAGAGGTATTAAGTGTTGAAGGATCTAAAGCAGAGAAGGGCAGTCAATAGAGAAGCCAGATGGCGCCTCTAAATGCCACCAGCTTGGAAAGGACTTGGAAGAGGGCTGGGTGGGAAGCGCCTTAACTTTAGGACAGACCCTTTCACAGAAGGGGCATTGCAAAGCCAGGAGAAGTGTAAATCTCCAGTGGGATGGGCCTATTGATGGTCTAGAATCTTCCCTGCAGGCCCCCAGGCTTACAACATGGTTTGTATCCCTCCAGTTTTTATTATTATTATTATTATTATTATTATTAATTGGGCTGGAGCTTCTGTCTATTTCTTCTCCCCATTTTTTAATGGGGTTGGGTGTTTTTTCTTGTACAATTCTACTAGTGTCTTGTATATGCTGGATTAACCTTTTATCAGATGGGTATTGGATAAATATTCTTTCCCATTCTGTGTGCTCTCTGTATTTTGATCTCTGTTTGTTTTGAAGTGCAGAAGCTTCTTGGTTTAATGTAGTCCCATTTGTTTATGTTTGTTTCCACTTGCTTGGTCAGTGGTGGTTCATCCTTTAAGATGTTTTTAGCTTCAGTGTCATGGAGGGTTATGTCTACATTTTCCTCCATGTACCTTATGGATTCAGTTCTAATATTGAGGTCTTTAATCCACTTTGATCTGACTTTTGTGCCTGGTGTTAGACAGAGTTCAGAGTTCATTCTTTTTTTTTTTTTTGCAGGTATGTGTCCAGTTTTCCCAGCACAACTTGTTGAAGAGGTTTTCCTTGTTTCACATTTCTTGCTCCATTATCAAAAATTAAGTGATCATATATTTGAGAGTCTGTGACAGAATAATCAACTGTTTCATTGGCCGGCAGGTATGCTTCTAGAAATGACATCTGCACCGGTATGTTCATTGCAGCACTGTTCACTGTCACTGTCACTGTTCTCCCATTGTTCATCAATTTGCTCGAGCAGGCCCAGTATCATCTCAATTTTGAGACTTGTTGTTACTGTGTCTGGCATATTAAATACGTCATGAGTAGCTTGCCAGGCTTTGCCGTGCGGGCGAGATACTCTCTGTAGCTTGCCGCGCTCTCCAAGAGAGGCGGAGGAATCAAGCCCGGCTCGGCCTGACTGACTGTGTGCAAGGCAAATGCCCTACCACTGTGCTATCATTCCAGCACTGTTCACAGTAGCCAGAATCTGGAAACAACCCAAGTGCCTGAGAACAGACGATTGGCTAAAGATACTTTGGTACATCTATACAATGGAACACTATACAGTGATTAGGAAAGATGATGTCATGAAATTTGCTTCTAAGTGGATGGTCATGGAGAGTATCATGTTAAGTGAAATGAGTCAAAAATATAGGGACAGACATAGAATGACTGCACTCATTTGTGGAACATAAGATATCATAAAATGAGAATAATACCCAAGGACAGTAGACACAAGGGTCAGGAATATTGCTCCAAGGAATATTGAAAAACTTCCTCATGAGCTGAGATAGAAGGCAGCTGGAATAGAGAAGGGATCACTAAGTCAGTGATGGTTGGAGGGATCGCTCAAGATGGAAGATGTGTGCTGGAAGTAGATAAAGGACCAAACATGATGTCTTCTCATTATCTGTATTGCAAACCATAGTACCCATAAGTAGAAATATAGAGTAAGAGGGAAATTGTGTGCCATTGAGGCAGGGGAGGGGTGGGACGGGGGGGGGAGGGAGGG
>JAOXYA010000020.1:16829121-16843655 GCA_028565675.1 Sorex palustris
CCCTCCCTCCCTCCCTTCATTCCTTTCTTCCTTCTTGTTTTTCTTTTTTCTATTGTTTCACAATCCTGTTACATTTCTAAAAGGTGCTCAATTAAGCCAAGTATTGCTGAGGTTGGAGAATATAGATACACAATTTGTAAACAATAGACATTTGTGCTCTGACCACTATTTACTAGCTGTGACCTTTGTGCAAGTCATTTCACCATCCCTACAAAATGAGAGTGTTGGTGTCAATTGTCCACTGTGTTTTCTGGCTGTATCAAATGAGCTTATGTGTGAAATAGTGCTTTGTGAAATGAAAGCACTGATCAGGTAGCTCTTGCAATGGAAAAATGATTCTGTCACTTAACTACCATTGACTTTCTTGATGTCTCCTTTGAGATCACTAACTTTTAGTAGCCACTTGTTAGAAGTACCCAAGCATAGAATTATCTCATCATCACCTCCCTGCTATTGAAATAGTAAGGAAGCCCTCAGGTATTTAAGCACTCATTCTGTGTAGAATTCCTGTGCTTCCTAAAAGATGAGAATCGGCATCCAAAGCCTTATGCTTGCCCAAACTTTCCTGCCCCCCTCACTCTTCTTATTCCCTAAAAAGGATCTTACAATCCTAATTAGGCCTAGAGAGGCCCACAAAAGAAACATGTTTCCAAGCACTTTGGATTTATGGACTGAAAACAGTAGGCTACTGTGCATTTTCATATATTCAGAGAGACAATTAAGATAACTTTAGTTATGGTTTTGAAAACAGTCGGGGCAGGATTCAACTGAAAGTACAGCTTTTCTCTGTCAAAACCCAAACTGAAATGACATATTTGGAATCTACTCACTCTATTAAAAGCAACCAACCATCTGAAATCATTCAGTGAATTGGAATAAAGTTGTGCAAAGTTTTGTAATTCTCAGGAGAGAAACAAGAGTTTGGAAGAAAGTTCAGCTGCCAAACTGCAAGAACAGACAATTCACAAATAGGGGTGTTAAATGGTCCACAATGAGTGAAGAAATGTCCATCTGCACCCAAAAAAGATATGTCAGCAAAAAGAACCCTAAAACTCCTTAGAGAGATATGAAAATACAGTCCAGTACTTCACACTTAGTGGTTGTTCATTTCTGTCAAAAGTACGCTCTTGTACCCTGTGGTTGGGAATGTAAATGAGCATAATCTCTTTGGACTGAAATTTGGCAAGATCAAGAATAACTCCACTTTAAGATATTTGTCATTGATTAAAAAATTAGGACTGAATGTATACACTACCATTTTATTCGTAATAGGGAAATTGGAAAGACCTACATATTTAATCATTGGGGAATAATTAAACTCGTTAGAGTATAAACATTTGTTAGGAATTTCACATGTATTGAACCTTAAACCCAAAAGGAGGTGAGGTCTTTGGAAGGTCATTAGGTTGCCTGTTTCACCCCTGGGATTAGTGTCCCTATAAAAATAGAGGAGTAGTTACTGTTCACTCTTTTTCTGCCACATGAAGGTACAAGGAGAAAGCAGTTTGTAGACCATGAAGAGGATCTATCCAGCTGGTAACTTGATCTTGGATTTCCAACCTGCAAAACTATTAGAAATAAGTCTCTTTATTAAGTCACACAGTTTTATGACATTCTCTATAGCAACCCAAATGGTCTAAAAGCCAATCCATATAAAATTGCTACAGTCTCATGTCCAGAAAGAGAGTACAGGAGGCAAAGCCTTGTATGAGGCTGACATTGGTTTGAATCCCCAGCACCAGATAAGTTCCCTGAGTAGGGCCAAGAATAGTCACTAAGCACAGAGCCAGGAATAAGGCCCAGCACCATTACTCAATGTTTGTTTTCCCTCCAAACAAAAGGAGGAAAAAAATTTTTTTAATTTAACATTTATGTATTACTATTCTGAAGTTTACTTAATGACATGGGAACATATTATTTGACATTGTGAGTACCAGTGTATAATGCCTATCCGGGAAGTTGATATATAGAAAAAAGTAAAAGGGAATTGACTGTAATGTTAGGAAGAGTTTCTCTATCGCTGATAGCTGAGAATAGGCACTTTTTCTTTCTATATGTTTGTGTTTTCCAAAGTATATGTAACTGATGTTTACATTCCTAATCAATAAAATATGATATTAAAAATACTTTGGGTTTTCTCACAACTTCTAGCCGAGATTGCTTGTTCTGAAACTAGAGGCCTCACCTTGCCTCCTGCTCCTTCCTCTAGAAGCGTCCCCATTGTACCAGCAGATGGCCTCAAAGTGAAAGCGCTGCAGTTTTGTCAAACCAGAATGAAGAAGAAAGAGGGTGATAAAAAAAATTTCCCTTATAATTTCTGTTGATCTTTTTTTTTCAAGATTTGTCTCTTCCACTCCAGTGTAAATTTTGTTAACTTTTATCTTTAAATTCTGCCTAGTGGACAATCTGGAAACAAAGACAGGGCAAAAAAAGTTGGAATTTTCCTAACAGAGTTCATTAAAATGGCCTGGGAATGGTGTGACTAAAGTTTCTTCTAATTTTATTCTTATTTGAGATGAAGCAGTGCTTTTCCAGAGTGCAGTTGCACACTTTTGAGTCTATATGTGTTTCTAGGTTTTTTTTTTTTTTGGTCACACCCGGTGATGCTCAGGGGTTACTCCTGGCTCATGCACTCAGGAATTGCTCCTGACGGTGCTCAGGGGACCATATGGGATGCTGGGACTCGAACCTGTGTCGGCCATGTTGGTTGCGTATAAGGCAAACACCCTACCTGCTGTGCTATCGCTCCAGCCCCTCTAGGTTTTTTTTTTTTGGGGGGGGGAGGAGTGCATAGGCTTATTATATTCCTGGTGTTGCCTATCAGGAAACCATATGGAGTTCCAGGGATTGAACCAGTGTCATCCACGTGCAAGAAAAATACCCCACCCACTGTGTGCTATTGCTCTGACACTTATAATTGTCTCTATTTTTTTTCAATAAAAAAGAACTTTTCTCCTCTGAAACAAATAGAAAACAGCTCAAATCTTGTCCAGCACCTGTCCAGAAAAATTAGGCTCAAACCCACAATGCAGAATCAAGAAGAGCTGGTTGACATACTATTGGCTATTTCGTGCTTGTTCCTCCAGATGACTTTCATCTCATCTTCTTCAGAGATGAGTGACCTTGTGCACAGCATCTGTGGACTGTGCCTTCTGGACTCTGGGGGATTTGGCCACTGGGAGAGCCAGAAGGAGAGGGAGGATGACCTTGAATTCTGTTCCCTGGGCCTCACTGCTGACTGGGCAAGAGTCATATCAATGGTCACCTCTTAGAGGCAGAGTCTTTTGACAGCTCATCAAGGAAGAAGAAGGTCAGCACAACTTTGAGCTCTGGATGTCACTTGATCTTTGATGGTTTCCCTTAAATGTGCCCTGCTCTTTGTAAATTACCTTTCTCAACTCTCTAATTTCCTCTTTCCAATTTACCACCCCTTTCCTGGCAGTCCCTGAGCTGGAAAACTTTTTCAGGATATTACTATTTCATTCTGTGTCATGACTCTCACAGAGAATACTTGAAGCACCTTCACAGAACCCCCTATGATTAGCAGAAGAGTTGATGACTATAATGCCTTACTTTATATGCTTTAATCTATAACAATGTATCCTGGCAATGGATTTTCCCAAAATATCACTGTTACTGTCACTATCCTCCAGTTGTGCATGTATTTGCTCCAGCGGGCCTGGTAACATTGTGAGATTTGTTACTGTGTTTGGCATATCAAATACGTCATGCGTAGCTTGCCAGGCTTTGCTATGCGGGCAAGATACTCTTGGTAGCTTGCCGGGCTCTCTGAGAGGGGCGGAGGAATCAAACTTGGGTTGGCTGTGCGTCCGTGTGCAAGGCAAACACCCTACCGGCTATGCTATCGCTCCAGCGCCCCCCCCCCATATCAGTATATAAAAATAGAGTGATGCTGGAGTCAACTATTAGTAATAATGAAGAATTAAATTGTGTACATGTGAAAAAATTAATTAGGAGCCAGAGAGATAGTAAAAGGGGAAAGGCACTATCTTTCCATGTGGCTGAACTGGCTAGATCCTCAGCAATACATAATGGGGTTCCCTGATCACCTTCCAGGTTTCACTCAAGCACAGGGTCGGAATCCTGAACATCTCTAGCGTAGCTCAACACACCCCTCCCTCTAACCTCCACCCCCTTAATTTAGCTTAAAATGTATTAAAAGTTAATTTGCAAGAATAGACGTGTTGGAGTGATTTTTTTTGTTTTGTTTTTGGGTTTTGTTTTTTTTTTTTTTGGTTTTCAACATTTCTTGTTTTTACACATAAACATTCCAGTTAACCTTCTTGTGTCTTAGAGAAAGGAGATAGTTTCAGTAAATGCACCTGAAATTGGCTATATTCAGCATCTATCATATATGCATGTCAGCCTATATAATGACCCTGAGGATATTTTCTATATGTCATGCCACTCACCTTGGTAAACAGGTGAAGAACTACTCTTGGGTCACAGAGCAATTCTTCAGGGAATTCCTGTAGTGAATAGTCTTTCAGTTTTCAGAACAGCCTTTGTAGTATAAAGTTCCAGATATCATACTACCATCTACTATTTCAGAACTCGTTATCTTAGACGCATTGTCTTATTTAATCCTCATAATAATTTCCACTTTATCAATTTAGGGTTCATTACCAGGCTGAAAGGAGTTAGGATTTGGAGCACACAACCCACTTTTACCACAGACTTGTATATTGGGTCTCCTGGGGAAAATATGAGCTGGGTAAAAGTCAGTACTGCTTTTACTGAGGCTGCTGAGGCTATGATAAAATGATCTCAAATGATGAGAAGAAAAAAGTTCAAATATTTTTCCTCCTCTGATCAATTTAGTTCAATTAAGTTGCTTGATACTGAGGTGACTGACATGAAGCCTTCCAGGAATCTGAAGCTCACTTGGTAGACAAAGCTATAAACAAGAAATGAGAGAATGATAATAAGATGTGAGTAAAATGAAAACAGAAGCCTACTTTAGATGTAATGGGAAAACATACAAGGGAGCAGTTGAGACTATGACAGGTAATGGAGGTGTCATAAAAAATTATGTATCAAGAGTGACAGGGTTGACCTTGAAGCAGGTTTAGGAGTTGTTTAGGAAACCAGTGGAGAGAGTGTTATTACAGACAAAAAGCCCACAGGGGCTCCTCATTCTTGCCAAAGGCCAATCATCTCCAATTGTTTCCTCAACCTTGGTTTCCTAGGACTGTCTGGATTTCCAGCTTTTTGGATTTAAAGAAACATTGTCTCATTGAAAGAGAGACATTGGGAGAAAAGAGAAACTGACTCTGGAATAAAATCTAATTTTGTTAAAATTTAGTCTTAGATCTTATTTTTAACAGGACCAGGGACTAACTACCTGAGAAAACTAGATGGTGATGTGGAGCCTGAAATTTGGCAGAAATGTTCGATAAATGTTTGGTCTGAGAAGTGTGCTACAACTCACAGGGACAGCCTCAAATCTGGTTTTTTCAGAGTCTTGGATGCAACTATCTGAGATTCCACATGGATTTGGATCAGGGAAGTATTAGGAAAATATTAAGGAAGGAGAATTTATAGAAGGGATTTACCCGCTCAATACTATTACTCAAAAGATAACTGTATTATATCAGACCAAGGAGAGGAAAGAGGATTTAGAAGGTTGTCTAAGATGTCACAAAGATTGATAGAGTTTACTTGACTAAGAAAAACAGAGCAGTTCAATTTAATTTCAGATTTTTAAATATGGGAGAATCCTGGAACTTCTTATCTCTACACTCAGACAGATGTAAATTTTTTTTTTTTTTTGGTTAAGACCTGAAAGTGTATTCACCACTGTCTTATACCATCTTGTCTTAGATCCTATACCTACTAATACAGTTTCTCTTTTTCTCACCATGGTCAGTACAGGAACTCTCAAGTCATGCCCAAAAGTCTAGTAAACTGGACAGAAGCAAACAATATGAAGAAAAAAATATTTCAAACTGGATACTAAGAACCTAGATTAGTTTGGCTTTAGAAAACTAATGGGATATAATTGGGGAAAGGAAGTTACAGAATCCTCGATCCCCCCGTAAACACCAATAAACCCTCTTTATTTTGGAATGAGTAAGGTGATGCTAAAGTTAATGCAAGGAAAACAAAGACTTGCAGCATACTTGGGAAATCACTGGGGAAAGATGCCTAGCAGATCTATAAGTACTACACATTTAATTAAAATTAAAATACAGGCACATGGATAGAGACACCAATGAAATGGGTAGAAATTGAGCAAATAGATCTAAAAAATATGCAGTCATTTAGCTGGAGATAAAGGTAACATCTACAATCTCTGCGGCAAAAATGGACTGTAAAATAAATAGTGTGAGTACCGCTGAATAGCCATTTACACCAATAAGCTTACAGAGGGAACATGAACGAAGATTACCCATGAGGGGAGAAGAAAATAATGGTGACTTTCTCCACAATGCAGGTGTGAGGAGTTGCTTTCTAAACACAACTCAAAAGCCAGGTGCAACAAGAAAAAAAGACTGATCTTCAAACGATCTAAAAATAAAATATATTTGCATGGGAAATTTAAAAAATCACGACAAAACCAGAACCAACTGTGGAAAACATTTGCAACATATATCACAGTTAAAGGGCTAATCCTCTGATATATAAGAAGTAGCAGACGTGGGAGGTGAGAGTGCTTCTCCAGTTTTTTCCTAGATTATAGTTCAGGCCTCACCTGGATTTCTATCTCCACGACTGTAATTAGTTTGCTGTTGGCTTGGTGTGATTCACCATCTCCCGGCCACTTTGTTGTTATTATTATTATTTTTTTTGCTAGCATGTACTTTCACTCTCAGGCACCAGCTTGATTTATAAGTGTTTTCCCAGATCACATTCTGTACTGGGCCCTGCACCTGGTGTTTTCCCAGGCCAGCCAGCCGGCATGACTGGTTTTTGGGCTTTTCTTATGTGTAGATGGTTCTTAGTGAGTTCCACATACCCCGCCCCTTAGGTGGTAGGAGGCACAGGGAAGGGGGTTGGGTATGGGGGGAATCCTCCAGCAGAGATGACTATACCCCCCAAATACACAAAAGCCTTCAGTCTTGGGGATTTCCAGGTGTTATTAAATACACAGGATCCTTTACCCACCAGGGAGGGATAAGTTTTCAAAGGGGGAGTGGAGGTGAGGGGTGGGGGGTTAAATAAATAAGTTTTAGGTTATAGATAGTGAAATCGAACCCTCATTTCCATCTTCGTTACTTAGGAGTCCTACTTGCATGAGCACAGCTTACATTTCGGTGTCATCAAATTTATATAAGCATCAGAGGTGGACAGCAGGAAGAAACTAAAGCTTTGGAATAAGAGAATACTCTAGAGAATTTAAAGAATGTTAGCTAAATTTCCAGCGTCATCCCCACTCCCCAGGAGGCCAAGGACCCACTTAACCAGACACTTCTGTTCATGTGAGGATGAGGGAAAGCATTTCCTGGAAATGCACACGCAAAAGTCTGAATTCTGAGCTAGATTCATCTACTAGCACTATAACAACAGGACTTGGCATTAGTAGAGAATTTTCTGCCCTTTTTTGGTTTGCTTTGGAGACTACACTTGGTGCTTTGAGCTACTCTCTGGAATGTTCAGGGAACCACGAAGTGCCAAGGATCATGCCCAGGCCCCCTTTTTGCAGAGCATGCACTCATCCCATTTGAGCTAACTCCCTGACCCAGTTTTCTGCTTTTTGATTTGTTTTGGTTTGATTTTTGAGCTACACCAAACAGTGTTACTGTTGGCTATGTCCAAGGATAACTCCTGGGGGTGCTTGAAGGACCAGTGACTTCTACCTTTTGAAATCAACTTCACATCATAATCTCACATCATGAATCTCAAACATTCACATGACCTATGGAATTGGCAAAAGGTGATGGTGGGGTTGGTAGGACTCTCACCATTATGCAAATGAGAAAAATAAAGCAGAGAGAGGTTAGGAGATGAGAGAGCCCGATCGAAGTCTCTGGACCAGGTGGCACATCCCCTGGGATAGATTCCAACCAAGCCACTCACAGATCCCATGTCTTAAGCAAGTCAGAGTTACGCAGGTGACAGGACTTCTGCACCAGCTCCTATTAAATGAGAAGTTTCTGCAAGGCGGTCCTTGAGGGCCCTTCCACAGTGGTTGTTCCAGGATTTTATCGCTTGCCAACTTCACCAGGAAGTAGTCAATGGAGGTGAAACAATATACAGGTACCTGAGCTGCAAAATTCCCTGTTTCCTTGACCCCATACAGTGAAAAACCAAGGATTTGCTTGTGACAGGGAGCAGACTTTTCCCCTTGTGCAGATAATATAAGGACATTGGCATTTCTGATGGTTACAGAACATTTTTAAAGTCCCTTATTTCTGTGTGTTTCAATTCCTCCTTATATTTTTTTATCCTTCCCAATTTTACTGATGTAATTTATATACTTCAAAATCCACCCTTTTTAAGTATACAATCAATGTTTCTAGTGCATTTATTGAGTTGTGTCACAATTCATGTTTAGAAATTTTCCTTCACCTTTTAAGTTTCCTGTGTAGGTAGGAGAGATAGCCCAAAAGGTTGCGTGCATGCTTTGCATGCAGGAGGCGTAGGTTTGATCCCTGGCACCACATGGTCCATGGAGCATCAGCAGGAGTGACCCCTGAGCATAATCCAGGTGTACTCAGCCACTGACTACTACCAGGTGTGACCTAAGAAACAAAATAATCAAATAGTAACATCAAAAAAGTTCCTTTGTTCCGACTTAATAATTTCCCATCCCTTTCTCCAAACACAAAATACAATTAAAAATGGGAACAAAAAAATCTCATTCTTTCTACTCTCCTTTTAACTTTTGACTTAAGTGAATTAGAGGAAACATGAGGAAGAGTAAGTGTATGACAGGTTCGATGTGCTTTCTTCACACCAGGTAGCTTTTACAGATGTGTATATAATCAATCTTGAAGTAATGTGGTCATTCAGAGCCGTGATTGTTGTGGACTGAATTGTTGCCTTCCAAAATTCACATGGGAATGTCCTAACAACTAATCCCTCAGAAGGGGGAATCATTTGGATAGATAGGTTCCAAGGAGATTACAAGTTTAGCAGAGTCATAAATCCTCATCTACTAGGTCCTGAGTCCTTATCAAAACTATAAGAGACCTCTGGACACCTGTCCACAGAGGAAAGGCCAGATGAGTACCGTGAGTACCTGCTCCAAGGGGAGAGGTGTCAGGAGAAGCCACCCTTGTGAGCCCACACTTTGAGGTTCTTCTAGACATTAAGATGTGAGTAAATCATCTCTGTCATTTTTGCCACCTAGATAGTGGCATTCCATTGGGAGACAGCTCTCTAGCAAACTAATAAAGAAATGGTCCCATACTGTAAGAAATTTGCTTTTCTGGGTTCCTGGGAGAGTATTTCTATCACATGGATCCCTACCTCCCTTTTGCATCATCTCCTAAAACTAAACCTGGTGGTCCCTTTGCCTTCTTCTCACTGCAGTTCTTTCTTCTGTTCTCCCCAAAAGGCAGAAGGCTCCCCTAGATCACTCTAGTGCAAGGTCACATCTCTAATGACTTCCCAGGGAGACCCCAAAGCTCTCCCAGGAGCACCTTATCCAATTTGCAAGTGATTCTCCTGGGAACCCCCCACCCAACTCATTTTTTTTCTGCCTCTTAATGCCATGAGCTCAGTCTTTCATGCGGGTCAACTGCCCAGTAGCTCTTGTCCTTCATGATAGACCAAGAGTTCCTGTGGATAGTGGAAGTGGGGTTTGCTTTCATCATCCATTACATGGATCCATGACAGATGCAAATGCAGAATTGTCTTAATGCAGTTCTTCCCATGGTCAGAAAAACGCTGAGAAACACTGTTGTAGACCCATGGTCTATGAGCCTTCTGTTTGACACCACGTCCTGCTTAGGATGAATTTACTGACTTAACTGAGCTATCCAAAGCAAAGAAGGCAAGTAAAGTGGGAGTAGGAAATTCTCTAGTCCTTAAGGACTTCCACCCAAATTATCTTTTTTTTTTACCAAAAATGTAGTCAAATATATTTTAATTTTGACAGTTACTTGTATATAAATGTACACATATTTATATACATATAAATGTATATTCAGTACATATATACTTATATATTAATAACAGATGTTTTGTGAAACAATTCTTTTTATTTTTCTAATTGAATCACCTTGAGGAACAAAGCTGATCATAATCAGGTTTCTGTTATACAATGTCACAACACACTTTCCTCCACCAGTGTATGTTCCCACAACCAATGTCTCCAGTTTCCCTCATGCCAATGCCCTCCCCTTCTTCTGTCTCTATGGCAGGCAAGCAGTACTTTTCTTCTCTCTTTCTCCCTCACTCTTCTTTTGGGCATTATGGTTTGTAATACAGATATTCAGAGGTTATCATGTTTGTTCCTTTACCTACTTTTAGCATGCAGTTCTTATCCAGAGTGATAATTTCCAAGTATCTTTCTCATAGTAGCTCCTTCTCTATCTCAACTGCCTTCTCCCCCAGCACTTGAAGCAGGTTTACAACCTTGGACCAATCCTCCTGTCCATTATTTATATTGTTCTTGAGTATTAGTCTCATAATAAGTTTTTTTTATATTTCACAAATGAGTGCAATCATTCTATATCTGTTTCTCTCCTCTGGATTAATTTCATTCATGATGTTCTTTATGTCCATCTCCAGGTACATAATATTACATTGTGTAGATGTACCATAATTTCTTTAAACAGTCATCTATTCTTGGGTATTTGGGTTGTTTCCAGATTCTGGCTATTATGAATAGTTCTGCAATGAGCATGGAAGTGCAGATGACTTTTCTGCAGTGTGTTTTTGGGCCCCTGGATTATATTCCTAGAAGTTGCATTGCTGGGTCATATGGAAGCTTGACTTTTGGCATTTGAAGAATTCCCATACCAAATTATATTTTTAGCTTCTATTTATAGCTCTTTTCATTTGCTAAACAACTGTAGTGGAGGCTGCAAAACCTCTGTTTCCTTCTTTTGTTTCTCAATTCACACATAGTAAGGATGCTTGGGTTTGCAAATGGAAATGAGCAAACTTTTATAGCAAGAGGTGCTATTCTTTCTCTTAGTTTAAGAGAATTGAAGTAGGGAGATTAAAAGAGATTGATTAACAAGGTGCTGCCTTTCCAGCTCTGGATTTTAACTTTCCACTATTTTAGAAGAGGAGAAATCTCCCCACAAGTTTGCAGATAACTCTAAGTTTCAGAGAAGTGAAGTCCTCACCCCACAGTGTAAGCATGAGGATTCAGCATCAAATTGAAAACGCCTTTTATTTTTCTTTCTGTATTTTTATCAACCCCACCTCCAACCAAGTCTCCCTGTCAGGTAATCCTAGTCCTATTGTCAATGCCCACTGGTTTGTCATTTATTTATTTATTTATTTATTTATTTTATTGGTTTGTTCAGTTTTATATCTTTTTTGGGGGGGGTCACACTAGGCAATGCACGGGTTGGCTGCTTGCAAGGCAAATGCCCTACCTTCTGTGCTATCCCTCCAGCCCCTCAGTTTTCTATCTTATGTTGCACACATGAATGAAATCTTCAGGTAGTTGTCTATTTCCTTCTGACTTACTTTATATCATACTTTTAAGCACCTTTCATTCTGTAGCAAGTGGCAAAATTTCAGATTTTTTCTTTTCTTTTAATTAGAAGTAGTATTTCACTGTATACAAATACTAGCTCTTTTTATTTCCAGTTAGCCTATTAAAGAACAGTTTATCTGCTTCTATATTTTATCCAGTGAACAAATTGCTGCAATAAACATTAGGGTGGATCTAGCTTTTCATGTTCATGTTTTTATACTTTTTTGATAAACCCCCAAAGTGGGATTGCTGGAACATCTTTGGTTTCTTGAGGAAGCACCATACCATGAGACTCTTAGCAACAGTGTTGTCATGATGACCAGGGCTGTAAATTTGGCTGTGGTACTCCCACACTTTCGTTTTATGGCTTACACACACTTGGTTGTGGCAAGCTGGGTATTGGAGATTCTGTTGTGGCACTGGTGACCAGGCAGAGCAGGATCTCTGGGATAACACTTCACATGTGGGGTGGTGCCAGGATGTACTCACAGCCACATACCTTGAAGGTCAGTGCATCGCTGCTGGGCTAACCCAGAGCCCTGTTGTTATGGTTTTATTCCACTGAATTCTTAGTTTTTGGAGAGGATAGGCATTTTGATCATTGCTTAGACTTCAGGGCATATCATAGACACATGCTCAGTGTTGATTACACAAATGAATAAGAACAAAACACGGGATAATAGCAGAAAAATCCAGGAGGAAAATCTTTAACCTAAAATGTGAATTGGAAGGCCAACAAAAGCTAAGAGATAATGAAACGAAATGAGCTCTAGAAATGATGGTTGAAGTTGTGAGGGTGCGTTCCCTGCAGCAAATAGAGTGGCAAAGACTCTATCTAGCCAGGCCTTCAGCCGGCCTTGGGAGGGCATCTGTGGAGGAGAAAGAATGATCAAAGAGGGAGGAAAGTCAGCTGCACGAAGGGTCCCATGAACCACAGGAGTTTCTAGGAGACAGAGGTCAGTTGTGTCAATTGTAGTAGAGGAGTAAAAAAAGGAGATGAAGGAAAACACTAGAATCTCCCACAAAGTCATACCCCAAAAAATAAAAGAAAGAAATAGAGAAAACAATCTCTCTAGAGGTTGTACTCTGTACTTTTTTCTTTTCTTATTTTTATCCCCTTTAGGTCAAATATGGTAGTGCTCCAGGGGTACTTCTGGGGTCATCCCAGGAATCAGACACTGTCAGAGATGGAACTCAGGGCTCCTGTCTGAGCTCCAGTCCTTAGTGATATCTCCCTGACCCATCATTCTCTATGCTTTGAAAACAAAGAAAGCAGTCACAAAGAATTCTAGTGGAGAAAAAAATTCGCATCTAAATCAAGTATTTGGAAGGCAGAAGCAATCTAGAGCAGGTTAGCAATGAATTCATTCACAACAACCTTCATTAACTAGCTGGGTATCAAGAAGAGCCTCGGATAGAGCTGGAATTTAGATGACAAGTTGAGAGTACATAATGAAACTTCATAAAAATGAACTCAGGATTCTATTTTAAATGAATGTTGTAATAGATCAAAAGAGCAATTATGAAATCTATGGGGTCCATTTCTTTGACAGGGAGTGAAATCAAGGTTCACTTGAACTTTGCAATAGAGGTGAAAGAAATGAAAAGAACATCCGGTATTTGCAAGCAAACTGATCCCAAGCTGTCTAAGTGAGCTTCTAACTCCAGATACACAAGCAGAAGACGCTGAGAAAGGAGTGTCTTAAACCAACAAAAGGAAATTTTACAGCCTAACCAAATACCGTTGGGAGAAAGGAGTTAGAAATAGTGATAGTTTAAAGTTCAATTATAGTGAAATTTTGAATAACTGAATAGTAACTGAGAAGGAAACAAAACAATCACTCCTTAAAAAGGATTAACCAAAATATCCCAGAAGGGCAATATAACACAGCCATTTGTTTTTCGGTTTCTTATCATTATAAATGATGGACAATCAAAGCAACAGCAAGCCCATTAATCAAGACTGTAAACAATTAAAATCTTTTTCCAGATCCGGGAAAGCATCAGAAAGTATCAAACCAGTGCCAAAGAGAAAAAAAAAAAGAACATAAATTTCAGCCAACTCTTTGGATCTGGGAAGTGTTTAGGCTACCCAGCCAAAAAGTCAGAGAGCAAGAAGTCTAAACTAAGCTGATAACGAGTGATAATTAATTAGAACTGAAGTCAGCTATCTCAGTCTAAAGAAATGTCTTGGCTACTCAGCTAAGAGCCAGAAAGCCAAAGGTCCAAGTTGGGTTCATGATAATTAATCATGCGCAAAGCCACTGCCCAGAAAAACGCCTATAATTAAGGGGCACCTTTGAGAAGAAGCAGCCCCCAAGAGAAGCTGGCAAGGACACCAGGAGATAGGGGACCCTATATTTAGAGACTCCAGCGAAGGCTGAAGTAGTCCTAAAATGAATAACTATGCATAACAATTCCTAGCATCTAAGACATACTGAAGTTGATTTTATTGCAAGGAAATTAAAAATAATAAAAAGTGTGCCTTTTGCTACTGAAATAGGAGAAAGAAAGTATAAGGAATAATAGATCAAGAGAGCTATACTGGAAACTCTTAAATAAAAGTTGCCCAAAGGGACCCCAAGGTATAGTGCAAGGGCTAAGGAGCATCTGCCTTGCAAGTATATGGCCATGAGTTTAAATTCCTGGTGTCCTACATGTGGTAGGCATGATCCAGGCAGCTCAGCTGTTTGATCCTGGCAGCTCTGTGGTCTGTAATTCCTGGTGCTGCTGGTAGATTCTAACTGCAGCACTACCTAGTCTGTGCAAGTATCAGTAAAAGGGCTGTGCCCCGCCCCCCTCCCCCCCAGTGAACACCACAACTAAATGTGTATGTATGTGCGTGTGTTTGTGTGTGTGTGTGTGGGAGAGGGAGAGAGAGAGAGAGAGAGGATAGAGGGGAGAGAGGGAG
>JAOXYA010000020.1:16848776-16868482 GCA_028565675.1 Sorex palustris
ACTGCTACTGTAACCGATTGCACCCTCATATTTTCTAAGTTTCTGTTTTGGGGGACTCCAGAAAGGGAAGATATTATGTCAAAAGGAGATTTTTGGGTTGGAGAGAAAGTGCAGGGGTTTAGGCACTTGCCTTGCATGTACCTAACCCTGTTTTGATCTCTGGCACTGAATATGGTCCCTCAAGCATAACTAGGAATGATCTTTGAGCACAAAGTCAAAAGTAAGCCCTGAGAATCACTGGGTGTCACCACAAAACCACATTTTTTTTAAAAAGGGGGAGATCTAAGGCAGGTTTGACAAATTGGAATCTGAGCCAAATCTCATCCACTTCCTCTCTTATATAATCCAAAATTAAGAAAGGTTTTTAAATTTTATTTTTATTTATTTACTTAGATATTTTTATTGAATCACCATGAGATACACAGTTATGACATTGCTCATGACTGGGTTTCAGCCATACAATGTTCTAGTACCCATCCCTTCACCAGTGTAAATTTCTCACTACCAATATCCTCAGTTTCCCTCCTGCCACCCTCCCACATTTCCCCTTAAAAGCAGGCACTTCTCTTTCTCTCCCCCCGCCTCCCTCTCCCTCTCTGTCCCTTTCTGGGCATCGTGGTTTGCAATATAGGTACTGAGAAATTATTATGTATATTCCATTACCTACTGTCGGCACTCAGTTCTTGTCCAGAGTTATCATTTCCAATTATCATTGTCATATAAGTCCCTTCTCTATCCTAACTGTCCGCCCCCTCCTTGGCCCCCCTGCACTTCCACATGTGGCAAACTTCCATCCCTGGACCATTTTTCCTGGCCTTTGTTTGACTGTCTGTGGGTATTAGTCTCATGTTACACTTTTTTAATATCCCAATGATAAGTGCAATCATTCTATGTCTGTCTCTCTGATTTTGACTCATTTCGCTCAGTATGTTGATCCATGTATAAGCAAATTTCATTACTTAGTTTTTCTGATGGCTGTGTAGTATTCCAATTTGTAGGTGTACCATAGTTTCTTTATCCAGTCATCTGTTCTCAGGCACTCTGGTTGTTTATCGATTCTGGTTGTTGTGAATGGTGCTGCAATAAATATAGAAATGCAGATGGGATTTCCGGGAATGCCCATATTGTTTTCCAAAAAGGCTGAGCGTTCCCACCAACAATGAATTAGAGTTCCTTTCTCCCTGCATCCATGCCAGCACTGGTTGTTCTTGTTCTTTTTCATGTGTACCAATCTTTGTGGTATGAATTCTTATCTTATAGTTGTTTTGATTTACATCTCTCTGATGAATAGTGATGTAGAGCATTTTTCATGTGCATTTTGGCCATTTTTATTTCTTGATTGGGAAAGTTTCTGTTCATTTCTTTTTCACATTATTTGATGGGTTTGGGTGTTTTTTTCTTGTAAATATCTAAAGGTTTTACATATTAAAGTTTTAAAAACACCAAAATGTATTTATTTTGTGACAAGTGCAAAGTGCATAAATTCAAATTCCAGCATTCATAAATAAAATTTTATTGGAACACAGCCATGCCCATTTTTTTGTGTTCTGTTTCTGTGTGCAACATCAGAGCTGAGTAGTTATGATGAGACCACATGGTCTCAGAG
Organism: Sorex palustris; assembly: GCA_028565675.1. NCBI lineage: Eukaryota > Metazoa > Chordata > Mammalia > Eulipotyphla > Soricidae > Sorex > Sorex palustris. Next base: position 16,850,383 of record JAOXYA010000020.1, read on the forward strand.
TCTGAAATATTTACTCTCTGGCTTTTGTACAGAAAAAGTTTGCTGACCACGAATCTAAAAGAACACATTTTCTTTGTCTTCAGCCTAGAAGTTTCTTTTTAGATTGAGGAGTGGAGCTATTACCATGCTTATAAAAGCCAACACAATCTTATAAATAATGACAAGGAATCATCCCAAAATATCGTGGTGGGAATACCAAGAATGCAGTGTATGTGAGTGTTTATGTGTACAGACACTGAGTATTTAAAATACCCAAGTGTATTTCAAGCTGACCACCATATGTGATAATAATTACAAGCATAAATTATTCTTGTAAAAGGATAATATTTAGTGGATTATGTCAATATTTTAAACAACAATTCTCAATTTCCCCTAGTCAGCCAAGGGCATACATTTACCTTGGGGTGTTCAGAAGGTGTTAAAACAGGAAATCAAGGAAAGAAAAGGTCAAGTGCAAGGTTTAATGATCAATATGGGATTTTCTTTTTTTGAAATCCATAGAGAGATAATAGTTTTGAGAATCCTTAGGATTTTCTAACTGGACCTTGTCCAGTATGAGGACGCCAGTTAAAATGGCAGGAGCAGCTCAGAGGGCTGGAGCCTAGGCTTTATTTATGAGAGGATCGGGTTCAATGCCCAGCACGATATTCTCCTCCAAGTGGTCCCTGATCACTGAGCAGTGATATCTCTGCTGCATGTGGCCCACAAAAATAAGCCAGCACAAGGAGGGATGGGTAGGCAGAGGGACATACTAGGCTAGTCTGGAATTATAATTTCTGCATATTGTACAGGAATGAAAAAAGCTAAAAGGCTGATTTATCTGGTTGCTATGGACTAGGATGGACTCCTCCAAACAAGCTTCATTTCAAGTCTGGGGTGGGGAGGATGGAGAGAGTCACTGCCCCAGTGAAAGTCAAAGTGGGGCCAGGCAGAAGAGGGCCAGGGACTCTGCCCAGAATAAACCACACTCTGGCAACATCAGACTTCTTCTGGGCTGATCCAGAAGTCAGGTCCCACCCACATCCCTACAATAAGCGGTCTTGGTAATACATCAATTCTTCTGCCCTCACAAACTGTGGCAAACATTTTTCTCCGTCCCTTATACCTAGGGAGAAGACCAAGGGGCAAAAGAGCCCTGATCAAGTGATGATGTTAAAGCAATCGAATTACTAACTCAAAGGACTAAACTCTAGTTTTACTCAAAGTGTTAAACTAGTCTGATGTACCTGTAATCAACTACTTTATTTCCATGCAAGATGCCTACCCCCTCCCACACACACACATCAGCACACCTTACATGTCAAGGTCAGAATGAGTCAGTTATAATAGCTAACGTAGCTACATTTTCTTGAAACCCACAAATAAGAATGAGCTAACAATTTTGGCTTTTCTACTGATTCAAAGTCATGATGTAATTTTGTCTCAAGCAGAGACTTTAAAATGCTTTTATCATGCCCATCAATCCAGAACACACATACTTAATTGTATTCTTAAAGTAAAATGTCAAACTTTCTTTTTACTTTAGGTGATGTATTCTGTATTTCAAAAAAATGTCATTCATGTCCCATTACATTGATTTCATGATTCACCCAATAGATGGTCTCATATGTCAGGAAAGACCATGACAGTTAGAACTTCAAGCATGAGATTGCATGACTCAAATATTTAAAGATATTCCTTTGACTTTTCCTTTGCTTCTGTAATTTGACCCTGTTTATTAAGACAACTTCACAAGTCAGGGAGCATTTCTGTGACTTGTGTAACCCTCACATATCAGCTTTCAATACTGTGATTGGTTAGAGTTAGGTCATATGCATGCCCCTAAACCAATCACAAGATTCATGGAGATAAAGGGAGTCTGATTTTTTCTTTATTATCAAACCTTGGCTTGGGGTGAGAGCCTTTCCAACTCTGGTTGACAGTCTTTCAAGACTCACATGGACTGGGGGGAAAGTGTATGCTATTAATAGAATACCAGGGAGTAATTTTGCTCAAGCCAAGCAAAAGGCAGGCTAAATATATAGTATATGCATAAATAGAAAGATAGGCCTTGTATAAATCACTCCCTTATCAATAAAGTAAGCAAATTTTAGCAGTAGACTTTGTGACTAGGGTTATGAGCGGTGAAGATTATTTCCTAAAATTTCCCTGTTTTTGAGGGAGTTATGATTGCCAAACAGCTAGATTCTGGCTGGAAGAGACCGTCTATGGCAGTCAAGAATCCTGCCGGGCTGGAAAGAAAACAGGGAGAGGTTAAAGCCTGAAGCCTGCATATCCCAGTTCCCTATTTCAAATCCCTAGCACCATCTATGGTCCCCCAAGCACTTCTAAGAGTTACTCCTGAGCTCAGAGCCTGGAGTAACTCCTGAGCACTGCTGGATGTGCTCAAAAAAAAAAAAGACAAACAAGTAAACAAAAAACACAGTCCAAACAAACAAACAAACAACTCCCTCCCCAAAGACTTAGTGAATACCAAAAAAGGAAGGGAAGGGTGGGAGTGAGATAGCATATAATTAACAAAGGAACACATACATTGCGTGTGTTCGATCACCAGCACTTCATAAAATGTCGTAAGTTCTAGGTTTTCATTTATTAAACTAAACTAGACTAACCAGGCAGACAACTTCAAATATTCTAAGTGCAATTCAAGTGGAGGAAATGGAAAATACCATGTAATTTCACTTACATGGGATACATGAAGAAGTGGAGAAGCCATGTACTCTCCTGAAAAAAAAAAGTTGGTATCAAGGACTAGTTTTCTTCTTGTCTTTGGTTACAAAAACTACATCGGAGAAGAATAGAGGAATGTTGTGCAGAATGAATGGTTAAGCAAAGAAAGAAGCCACTGGAAGGCTAGACACAAGGGTATTTACGAATCTAACACAAGTGACCCATTTGCTGGAGGAGAGTATGACATTGAGTTCACTTTTCATGTTGCATATTTGTCTCTGTTACACCAAGGTGCCAGGCTGATGTCTTCAAATGATTCACAGTCAGTGTTTGCAAATCAAGGTCCAGTTCACCTCTGTTCCTGAGACACGGGAAGCTGATCAGAGTCAGAAGAGTAGCAATTAGGGCCTTTCCATCATGGGTCCTTGAGGTTACCAAAAGAGCTAGGCAAATACAGGCATTTTGAAAGGGAGAAATTTTAAGAATAAAAATAACTTTAAAAATAAAAGGGACCTTTGACAGCAATTATATACAGTTTTCAAAGATTCTGTACTTCAAGAATGACAGTATTATTCAAAACCTTGTTATGACAGTTGAAAGGAAAATAGGAAGACAGAAGTAACTCAAGAAACTTGCATTTTTTTCTTTCTTCCTAAATACTTCACTTTCTCAAAAGACCAAAAACCAACCAAACAAAAGCCAAAACCCAAGCCCCCCAAATGGCCACTAAGTCACAACTTCCTGCTTTCCAGTCCATTTTCTTCGAGGCTCTAAACCCTGCTGAAAGCCAGTCCATGGGGAACCCTGGAACCTGAGCTGGTCTCTTTCAGTGTGAAAACACTCTGAAGGAAATGCCCCTTACTAAGAAAGGGGTGTATTTGGGGTAGAATCCATCTACTGTCAAGGAAGTTTCAATTAAATATGGATGCCAATTAATTTAATTTATATTTCAGCCTGAAAAATGGCATTCCATTATACATACCCTGGAATAGTTCCAGGAGCCCATGTTAATAATTAAATCTCTACTGACATACTAAGGAATCACACACTAATCAGATACTTATTAAATGCCCACCTGTGCATAGGCCTACACCTTGTAGAAATTCAGCTGAAATGAGGGCTGTCCAGCAGACCAGTCCTTAGCCTGTGATCATCTGACACTCTCTTGGGTCTCCTATGCTCTTAGCTTTGGTACATGTCTCAGGAGAACAATTCCAAAAATGAATAATCAATGTTCCATGGCCAGAGTCACGCATGGGCATATTGAATGAATAAGGGAATGAATGATGGATATCTGTAAATAATCTGTTCCAATGAATCAGGGCACAGGCCTCTTCAGGTTAGCAGAAAACTTACCGTGATTATTTGACTATAGATTCAAACCAGCTGGTGGTGGGTCATGTCTTCTGGCTCTCTAGGCCCCATTGGCCGTACGTTTTGTTTTGAAACTGTACAACTTTCCTTCAAGGTAGGTGTTATTTTCTCCCTCATTTGAGAGACACTGATCTGAGGGCCTATCAGTGAAGATAACCTTATTCAAGGTCACAAGGCCAGAAAGAGACATGTCTGACTTAAAGCCAGAGATTTTTTTGAATGTGCTGGCTAACATTCTCAGAATCATGGCATTGTTCATTGGAAAAGTGCATCCCTATGCCCATGGGGAAGGACCTGGTGAATGCTCTGTTCTGGTAGTGCCAACTCCCTGAACTGTTTGGGGTGAGATATATTTGCAATCAAATCACTATGAATTGACTCTCCAACATCTTCTGCTCCGTAAATCCTCTCTACTTTTCACTGAAATAGCACCCAGACTCACTTGCTGTAGCTCTGCCTCATAATGAAACACAAGCAGTGTTTCATTATATTTCATCAGTGGTCCAGGTTTCATATTCAGTCTTTTTTCTATTCAGTGTTAACTGAGCACTCACCATGTACCTGGCTCTGTTAACTTCCAAGATACAGTAGTGTAAAAGAGGGGTAAATAACTGCAAAAGTCAGACACCCTATCATAATGTTATTGCAAGTCATAGTAAATGCATTGGAAGAACTAACATGTTGTCATTTATTCAATTTCATTATTTCCTTTTATTGTAATCAAATAAAAGTTTTGCCACTTTGTACTCCTTCTCATCCCCCAAAAACAAACAAGCAAACACATAAGTGAATGAACCCCAGAAACCTTAGATAAAGTCTGGCGAGAGGAAAAAAGCAAACAAACAAAAAGACAACCAACCAACAAACAGAATAGGGCCAGAGAAATAGTACAGGGGGTAAGGGACTTGCCTTGTCTGAAGTGTATGCAGTTGACCCCAGCTCCTTCCCCTGTCCCATTTATTTTTCCTGAGCCCCTCTAGGGGTTTGATCCTGAGCACAGAACTGAGATGTAGCGACACCTTCCACTTGGCAATGAAAGCAAGCCAAAAGCAAAATGGCCTAAGGCTTATATTTTGTAGGCTATAACATCCCTTTCCCACACAGCAGAGTCTGGCAAGCTACCATATTTGATATGCCAAAAACAGTAACAATAATGGGTCTCATTCCTCTGACCCTGAAAGAGCCTCCAATACAGCAGCATTGGGAAGGATGAGTAAGGAGGATACTAAATCTCAGGGCTGGGACAAATGGAGACGCTACTGGTGCCCACTCAAGCAAATCGATAACAGGACGACAGTGATACAGTGATATAGTGATAGTACCTCCCCTTGCTTCCATAATGTTGCTGACTAGAGGCAGGAATATAGGGCCCTCCACCTACAGTCCCTCTTTCCCCCATTAGCACGCCAAAAACACAGCTCATTCCCTATTCATGTGTGTATGATCATCTTTGTCCATCGCATGCTCCCCAGTTGTGCTTTCCACTGTTCCCCCTCTCAAACATGGAGGTTTTCTTGAAAAAAAAAACCCATAACTTTGTGGGAACTGTATGTCATCCTCTTTGCCAAAAACTGACCCGTTTCCTGTCTTTGAAGCTCACTCTGTAGCCTGTGCTGGTTAGACATGCTGCCCAGCTTCTAGAACTTGTCCATTTTGCCTGTAAGGTAGGCTCTGGTCCACTCCACCTCTCCTCCCTGATACCATCTTGTGCTGAGGAGCATTTCACATCAGCATTCTATTTATATTTACTATGTTATTTTTTTGTTAATGCATTAACTGCTCTTGATTTTACAGGGACCTTTCACCCAACTAATTGTCAACACACTGCTGTTGTGTTTCAGTTTTATAGACTCATCTTCATCTCCATTTTTTTTTCTTTTTATGAGGGCAGAGGTGGGAGAGGTGTTACGCCCAGCAGCACTTAGGGTTCCCGCTTGGCTCTGCACTCAAGAATCACTCCTGGTGTTGTTTGGGGGGACCATATGGGTTGCTGGACTAAAACCTGGGTTGGCTGCCTGCAAGGCAAGCACCCTACCCACCATACTACTGCTCTGGGTTCTGGTCCACCCTTCTCTATTTCTTTTCAGTTTTCCCTTCCACCCCACTTCTTCCCCCATTTACTTTTCCTTCCCACCCTCCTTCCTTTCTCCCTCCTTCTCTCTTTGTGTCTCTCACTCTCATTCTCTCTCTCTCTCTCTCCCTCTCCTCCCCTTACCCCCTCCCCCTCTCCCTTTTCCCTCTCTTTCTCTGGCATTTATTATAGCAAATCCCAGACATCATATCATTTAACTCATTTCCTCTAGAATTTCCTGGAGGCAGAGCCACAAGAGAACGTAGGCTAAAGAAATGGTCTCTTATGATTGTGCTCTTCACCAAAACATGGAATTTGTGTTACAAAGAAAAGGAAAAATACAGACTTTCTAAAACCTCTACATATCATCCCAGTTCATGTCGGTTCTATTTTTCCATCTACCCGCTCTCCACACCCTGCCTCCTACTCTAAGTCCTTAAGCTAGGAGAGGAGCTCATTCAGGACTTTAAAAATGTTCCCTTTTGATGAAAAAAGATTGGTATTTATAAGCCTGAAAAAGGAGTATATTCCCTTAGTACTGGCAAAGAGCACTTTGTGAACATAATTATTTTGCAGTTCAAGTTATAGTAAACTTGGTAAATATCTGTAATAACAAGGAGTCAAACTCATTTCTCTCATTGTTCAAAGTCCTGGAAAAGTTTAAAAACATTTCAGATCAGGTCCTAGTTTGGAAAGCATAGGGAATAGTTGTCTTCATGTTGTACATATCGGAACTATGGATTATCAAGTCATTGGGAAGTTTGGCTATTATTTTCCATTAGTAAATATCATTCCATCAAATTTGAGCAAAATGCCCTCTAAATAAGTCAAAGTGATAGGAGCTTTGAAAGAGGGCATTAATTATAGCTAGTGTCCCAAGGAAAAGAACCCCACCGTGGCATGAGGAATATAATTAATGGGAGGTAAGTGCCAACAAATCACGCTTTAAAATATGAAAGCTATCAAAGAACAGCTGGATAATGAGAGAAACTGAACCCTGGGGACTAGTCCTGTTCGCTGCAGCCACTTCAGAACTTTATGTAATTGTGATGTAATTTTAACATTTATATTACATTTTAACAAAAATGATATTAGAAGGTGTGGTTCTGGAAAAGTTATTAGCAGTAACCATGTCTTTTGAGTTTTTATCATCTTGTTATGATCACTGTAACTCACTTTTGCTGTGGTTTAAATGCCTTTCCTCCCTTAATTGCTCAGGGTATACACAAGTCAAACAATACTCCTAAAAACAGCTTAAAAACACTTTACAACTGGCCACAACTTTAAAATAAATAAAAACACACTGTCTTAAGAAATCCCCACAAAAAAAAAAATAACAATGTTCCATATGCTTAATTTAAGTTGATTAAGTAAACCAAGGAAAGCATCCCATTGTTTTGTTCTTGAAGCAAAGTTTGAGCATAATTTGCTGTTTCTGGATGATTGTCCCCAAGAAGCATCTATTTCTAAGGGAGCAATAAATACTTACACAATCCCACTTAGTACTTGAAATGTTGGGCATTATTTTGACAGCCTTCTAACTAAATACGAATTCCTATATTTAAGATCAGAAGTCAGTTTTTACTTGGTGCATACTTGACCTTCGATTTAAAAAAAAAAGAAATCGTTTTATTTAACTTGTGAAAACAGTTTTTCACCAAGGATGATGGGTGAAGCGAGGGCAGCCGTCGTGAATGTGGACCGCACACTTCCGCGTCGGTGCGGAACTCGACCCCTTTCCTCTTAACTCCACTTGCCAACAACTAAGTCTGTGACACGGGCATCCTGCGTGTTTGACACTTAGGCGGAGAGACACAGCAGTAAACCAGGGGGAAGTTGAGGATGCAGTAAAGACAAATTCTTTAGCTGAGCCCAGGTTTCACGTAACACCGTTTCGTAAAGCACTTAGGCAGCTAAAGGAGCAGGGCCCCTGAAAATCGCCCACAGGGGACTCATCATTTAAACAAATGTGTTTCTTTGCCCGAACAGAAGTTCAGATCTGCTCAAATATCATTAATTTGGTCCTTGTATTTCCTTTGCAGGCGTGAACGAAGAAGCCGCGCTCCTGGAGCGTTTGTTGGCTGCCCACGGCTGTGTGACGGGTCCAGAGCGCTGGCCGAAGGGGTGAAGGGATGTTCCCTAGAGAGGCGCCTGTGAAAATGTACGCTACGGGCCTTGGAATGTTGGAAACGGCGGTGGGAAAACGCAGCGCAAATGCTGGTCACCCCGAAAAATATCATTCTCTTAACTGTCCCAGTAGCCAGCGAGCCCAGACGGATGTGCCGGGGCACCCAAGAGTCGATAACCTCCAGTGGCCGCTCTCGTGTTTTATTACTCCCAATAAAAAGTGCACCCCGCATCTCCACCCGCGCGCACCGAGACACGCGGCAATCCAGCAGCGCTCCCTCTCTGTCTCTCTGTCTCTTTGTCTCTGTCTCTGTCTCTCCCCCCTCCCCCCCTTCAGGGTCTGGGCCAGAGACGAGGTGGGGAAAGGGAGGACACGATTCCCCTTCGGTTTTGCTCCTGAATCCCTGGGAGCGCGGTGGGGTGGGGTGGGGGGTGGGGTGCTGGTGGCCGGGGAGAGGCGGCGCGCGAAGGCGAAAGCGCGGGGGACCCGCGGGCCGCTCGGCGCCCGATGTGATTAGCTGCGGCTTCGCGCCCCGGGAGGGCGGACTCTTTCTGAACCCCCGCGGTCTCCCCCTCCCTCCCTCCCTCTTTCTCTCCCTCCCTCCCTTCCTCCCTCCCTCCCTCCTATTAAAGGACGCCTTGCAGGCAGAGCTGTCAGCAAAGCGGGAGGCCGTTTGTACTTGGCCCGGACCGGCCGCAACTCCGTTTCCCGTGACAGCTAGGGGTGGGGGCGGCGAGCCTTGGGGGCGCAGGGACCCGCACGTGGGCCACACATCCTCTTCCCTTTGCGCTCTGCCGGGGGTGGGGGTGGGGTGGGGGTGGGAGACACGCCGACGGCCCAGCAGCGGAGCTGCCAGTCCCAGGCGCGACGGCTCGGGCGAGGACCGGAGAGGGACCCTAGCGCCCGGAGCATTATGAGCCGAGCGCAGGGCGGTAGCAGCAGCGGCCCCTGCAGTTGCCAACGCCGGCGCCTCCCGAGGCCCCTCTCCAGGTCTTCCCGGCCCATCATGCCCATCTCGGGGCAGCGGGGTGCTCCGCGCCTTTTCTCCCGCCTCCCCTGTCCCTTCTAACCCGCGCGGGAGTGGTTTCGCGGTCAGTCGCGCCGCGCCCCCCGGGGAGGCGGACCCGCGGTGCGCCCCGAACCCCGGCTCGGCCCTTGGTTTTCCAGCTGCGTCCCCGCGCCTCGCGGCCGCCCAGGGCGCCCAGTGGCGATGGGGGCGCTGCTGGCGCTCTGCCTCCTCCTGGGCTGGCTGTGCTGGAGCCCGGCAGACGCCCAGCCGTCCGGAGAGTACTGCCACGGCTGGGTGGATGTGCAAGGCAACTACCACGAGGGCTTCCAGTGCCCGGAGGACTTCGACACGCTGGACGCCACCATCTGCTGTGGCTCTTGTGCCCTGCGCTACTGCTGCGCCGCGGCCGACGCCAGGCTGGAGCAGGGCGGCTGCACCAACGACCGAGGGGAGCTGGAGCACCCGGGCATCACCGCGCGTAAGTTGCAGGCCCAGTCCCGGGGGCGCTGCCCGGACCGCGGCCGCGGAGCTCGGGAACCTGCGCGCGACCCCAGCCCGGGCTGGGGCTGCGCGGAGCAGACGCGGCAGGACCGGAGTTTCTAGGAAGAAGTTAGGTGGTCGCGTTTTAGGTCCTGGGCGGAGGAAGGGGGCGGGGGAAGGAGAGGTGGTGTTCCTTTTGCAGTCCTGAATCCTGCTGCACGCGGTCCCGGCTGGTCGGCCCAGGGAAGAGTTTGCACCGACTCAGCCGAGACTACGCGGCTAAGAGAGTCGTAGTTTCCAGGTGCTGCGGAGGTGCAGACAGGGACTGCAGGAGGTTTGGGGGGCTGCGCCAAGCTGGCGTTGGCATTTTAGAGGAGTGGGTTCGATGTCTGTTCGCGCGCCAGAGAATTTGGAGACGTGCTTGTGGAGCGGGGTAACTATCTGCAGTCCGCGGGGCTTAGGGACTTCAGCGGTCAACCGCTCCCCTCCCCCTTTTATGTGTGTGTCCCGTTTCTAAACCGTTGCCTCTTTCTCCCAACTTTTCTTTCATTTCTCTGCATCGAATTACCCTCTCTGGCCCACCTCCTATTGTCAGGCCTTTCAGAAAAGTTCAGGTCCTCGAGGTGGAGATTTAGAAACTAGGGTCGCAGGGGCTTCTCCGCCTCCTATTCTCACGTCGGAAAACACGGGTCAAATTTCCGCTCACTTCAGAGCGGAATAAATCACGACCCCGCCGAGGAACGTTACACCAGCTTTTTTTTTTTTTTTTTTTTTAACAAAGCGTTTCACCTGAATCAAAACATGAGTGATGGGAGCGCGGGGAGGTGGGGGAGGGTGTTGCGGCCAGGAAGGTGCTAGGGTGTGTGTTTGGGGGTGGGGGGCGGTTGCCCGCGCAGCTGGGGAAGGTGTTGCGGTCAGGAAGGTGCTAGGGTGGGCGGTGCAGACACAACTCAGAGCAGGTGGCACCCTCAGAACTCATTGAACACATTTGGTTCTCTTTGCTTGGATTGGAAAGTTTCGGATAGGAGATGGATTTTCAGTCTTGGAGATAGGTCAAAAAGTCCTAAGTGCCCCACCATAAAACCACAAAATCCTGGATTTACTGGGATGGGAGGGCTGGCCCACACCCCGTTTACACCTGGCTCTGTGCTCAGGGATTACTCCTGGAGGGTTCAGGAGACCACATGGGGAGCCAGAGCCCAGGTCCGCTATGTGCAAAGCAAATGTCTTATGCACTGTACTATCTCCCCTAAACCCTGGATTTAAATTTAAGGTAATAGTAACCAAAAAGCAAACACGAACAAAACCCTAAAGCCTCTGCCCTCCCTGAAGTACATGAACGGAAGGATAAATTCTGGTCTGACTTCCAGATGTGCAGTAAGATGGCTAATTGTAAACAGACACAAAGGTATCAGTTGGCTTCCTCCCCTCATAAGAGCAGGGATATAGTGGCATTACAGTTTGTACTTTAGAGGTTACCAGTTACAAGTCCTGGGAACTCGGGCTGACAGCAGTGGCCCTATGGACCGTCCCACATGCCACCACTAAGTGGGCTGGAGTTGGGGAGAGCCAGGGCTGAGCTTCTGCGCATGTCTGTTGTTGCCTTGCAGAGCCTGTCTACGTCCCGTTCCTGATCGTCGGGTCCATCTTCATCGCCTTCATTATCCTGGGCTCTTTAGTGGCCATCTATTGCTGCACCTGCTTGAGACCCAAGGAGCCCTCCCAACAGCCAATCCGCTTCTCGCTCCGCAGCTACCAGACGGAGACCCTTCCCATGATCTTGACCTCCACAAATCTCAGGGCTCCTTCCCGGCAGTCCAGCACAGCCACCAGTTCTAGCTCCACCGGAGGCTCCATCCGCAGGTTCTCCTTGGCCAGAACGGAGCCAGGCTGCCTGGTGTCCTCCCCACCGCCACCTTATACCACAGGTCACCCAATCCACCTGACCCAGCCGTCTGGTTTCCTGGTGTCCCCCCAGTACTTTGCTTACCCACTGCAGCAGGAACCCCCGCTGCCCGGGAAGAGCTGTCCGGACTTTGGCTCCAGTTGACAGGCCATGGACATTAATCCTCCGTGGAACAGGAGACCAGAGAGGCAGAGAGCTGCTTGTTGCAAGTATTTAGAAGGAAATTCTCCGGAAGCACAGCCACATTGTGGAGGAAAGTGCTAGGAATCTACAGCAATCGTGATTGTTCAAGTTCTTGGGTCTCAGTCACAGAATGGAATTAGGTGGAAACACCGAATTCTGGTATTCGCTCAATCTTTTTTTGGCTTAGAAAACAGTGGCCATAACATGTCAGTGGTCAACTTTAACATTGACTGAGCACATGTTATTGGACAATTCCACCAGACTACTTAGTAAAGGGCTAATGTGTTCTCCTTTTTCCATTATAAGTTATTTGGTGAGTTTTAATATGAATATATATCTCAATAAGGAAAATTGAAACCCTGATAAGAAGTATAGAATGTTCACTTTAAAAATTAACTACTAAGTAAACTAAGGGGATGGTGACAACTTATTTTATGAATTTTTGAAAGCACCTAACCATGAATAATATTAATCTCATGAGAATTGCTTCTTTTTGAACTAATAACTAAATTGTGTTTAAAATATAAGAGCTTTTACAGAACTTAAGATTCCAGTAACCATGGGAGTTTAACATTTAAAATGTTATTCAGCTATTCATTGTAACACAGTATGTAAAAGCATTTCTCCCAGACAAGGGAATATTTATTGCAGACTTTATGTTCAGCAACTTTTTAGTGTTTAGATAAAAATTGGGCAGTTGGGTTTTAAACATTTATTTGTAAAATGAGTTATGTACAAATGTAAAAAATTGTAATTTAATCTATTTGCCACATTGTCGGTACTAATGATCTATTAGTCACACTGTAATTTTTATGTTAATAACCGTGGAGTTGAAAATCTACCTGTTGGTTATAATTGTCTAATAATACGTATCTTAAGTGCCACTGAATTTCACGTCTGATGACTACATATTTGGACAATTTCCTGCTGCATTAGAATAAATAAAATATGTTTTCGTGAAATCTATTTGAAACTTTAGATTAAAGTGTTTATTTGGGACTCTTATCTCCTTGCTTTTACTTTTTAATATAAAGAAATGTCTTTACTTAACTCCTTTACTTCATACATTGAAATGAATTAAGGAAGAACCTACACTATCTTGAATTACATAAAATGGCTACTTAATGCATCAGAGCTTGTGGAAGGAGCAAAAGAAGTGAGTTTTCATAGCAGTTTCAGCCTGCAGCCTGCAACATAACTCTCAGATGTGCCCTTTGCCTTGCTTAGATCTAAGTTTGGGACATTACTTATTAAGAGCAGATTTCTGGACCAGAGATGGCTCAATAGGCCAAGTGCATGTTTAGCAGACAGAAAGTCCGGTTTGACACCTGATACTGCCTGGTCCTCTATGCACAACCAGGAATGACCTGGAGGAGTAGCCCCTGAACAGGCCCAGGTCCAAAACACAAAACAACAACAAAAATAGAAAAAAAATCCAGACATTCATGGTACAGGGGGTAAGCTACTTGCCTCACCCTGGCTGTATCCCTGGCACTGCATATGGTCCCTTGAGGACCACCTGGAATAATGCTTGAGCATGGAGCCAGGAGTAAGACCTAAACACCACCAGGTGTGGTTCAAAAGCAAAAGTGAAAAACAAGTAAGAGATCTAGATTTCTGATTTCTTATGACACTGAGAATTGGCAGTGAGTGCCTTGGCTGCTCCTTTTTAGAAAGGGTATTTGCCATTTTTCAGGCCTCTGCGTCTCCCTGCATCTGACTCATCTTCAGTTTAGTTATCTATCTGACCCTTGTGGCTGTTTTTGGCGAACCAAGAGTTGGATGGGTTTATACTATCATGTCATCACGAGTGTCTCCTCAAATGCAGCTAGAGATGAAATTCTAGTGATCCACAATGATTGGTCCTGCCTCTTTGTTTTCTAGCTGAGGAAGCAAGTTCAAAGATAACATAGAGTTGCCCAGGCTAGTGGGGAGGGGCACCTCCAAGTTCTATTGCTTTTTCTTTTTTCTAAAACAGCCCGACTCTAGTATCCTAAGTTAGTCAGCATAGTAAAAGAAAGAAAAATAGTAAAATAGTTGCTTTTACAATTAATGATGATGATGATGATGAGGAACAGGATGAGGATGATGAGGATGATAATTTGAGCTGTGTTTAGGGCTTGCTCTTTGCTCTGTGTTCAGGGATCACTCCTTTTTTTTTAAAATTTTTTTTTAATGAATCACTGTGAGGTACAGTTAAAGACTTACAAACTTTAGTGCTTAAGTTTCAGTCATACAATGATCCAGTGCCCATCCCTCCACCAGTGCCCATTCTCCACCACCAATGTTCCCAATATCCCTCCCACTACACCCCCCGCCTCTATGACAGGCACATTCTCAGGGATCATTCCTAACTTTGTTATGGAGTCCATGTGTGGTGGCAGGGATTGAAACCAGGGAAAGTGCATTAACCCCTGTACTATCTCTCTGACACAAAAGGATGAGATTTGCTGAGCATGTTCTAAATGATGGGGTCAGAGCAGCCAGTCCACACACCCGAGTCAGTCTGGATTTGAAACTGTGCTATTGTGGTGGCCCTGCACACAGTCATATCTGAGCCTCTTGTTTCATCTGCCCAGGAACGATACTTGCCTATCACTACACTGGTTTCCCTCATATTTATTATTTCCTGTTCCTTTGGTATTTTAGGATAAAATTTTTTTTCAGGTGCTAAGGATTAAACTTGGCCTCACACACATGAAGCACACAATTTTGCTGAGCAAATTCCACAGCTCCTAAAGATAATCTTGACTGAGCTCTTATTATGAGCCAAACTCCACTTTAATTATTCACGTGTTTTGTTTTTATCTTCCAAGTAACAATTGAAAAGTGAAGCACGGAGAAGAGAAAAGTCACTTGCCCAAGGTCCTGGAGCGAGTCAGTATTGGAACTGGAAGTGAAATCAGACTCAAAGAACAGGGGCGCAAGAGCCTTGAGACTGAAGCAAGGGGACTCAGTACTTTTCTTTGAGGCAGTAACTCCATCGGACTTAGTGAGCTCTCTTTAAGGCAAACAATTGCGATATTCTTCTAACTATGCTACAATACACTGTAGCGCTGTAGCACTGTCCTCCGGTTTGTTGTTGTTTATCGATTTGCTTGAGTGGGCACCAGTAATGTCTCCACTGTGAGACTTGTTGTTACTGTGTTTGGCATATTGAATCCGCCAAGAAGAGCTTGCCAGGCTCTGCCTTGTGGGCAGGATACTTTCGGTAGCTTGCCGGGCACTCCGAGAGGAATCAATCCCGGGTTGGCCTCGTGTGAGGCAAACACCCTACTCGCTGTGCTATCACTCCAGTGCAGTTCATGAATAATATTTCTCACTCCATTTATCACTAAATCTTCCCAACACAATGGTCTAGTACTAAATGCAATGAAGACAAGAAAAGGTTGAATCATTTTGAAATGTTGGGACTTGGGCAGATTGAATAAGAGGAGGCTCAGATATGACTCTGTGTGCAGGGCCACCGCAATAGCACAGTTTCAAATCCAAACTGACTCAGGTGTATAGACTGGCCACTCTGACCCCACAGTTGCACCAATGTTGTTTGTGGGATATTCCCAAAGCAAATTTGACCTTCTGAATTGCACAGTAGATGGATACTTAGTATATATTAGAACAGTGCAAGAAACATCTTATAGGTAAACTGGCAAGAGATTTCTCCACTGAAAGAATTAGTAGGAAAAGTCATGCCCAGGGACATCAAATCTTTGGTGTGTGGACTGTCTTGTGTACCATGGCATTTTATCCTAATCGAGTCACATCCACTGGAGGCTGATAGCACATAAGGCCCCAGGCCCCACTCTGATACCAAAGATGCACCTCCCAATTCAATTCTACCTTGTCCTCTTGAGGTAGAACTCCCCCCACTGAAACCTTGTTTCTCAGGTTACTCTAGGGGCTTTATTTATTTATTTATTTATTTATTTATTATTCGCCATCCATTTGGTGAGAAGTTTATACACATTGGATGGAACAGTGCTAAGGAACATAGGAAGCTGATAACTGCACCTTTTCCTTGGCAGGATGTTCCAAGAAACTGAACATAGCTTTCTAAAATTGGGAGGTAGGGACCAAAGATGCAGAAGAGAGGTTGAGGTGTTTGCTTTGCATGGGGCCAACACTGGTTCATTCCCTGGGACAACCTTAAGTCCCCTAAGCACTGCCCGGAGTGATCTCTAAGCACAGAGCCAGGAATAAGGGCTAAACATCACAAGCCCTGACCTTTCTCCTCCAAATAGGAAGGCATTGGGGCCAGAGAGATAGATTGAAGAGCCTGCACTCCCATTTTGCATGTGGGAGTCCCTGATTTGATTCCTGGTGCTGCATGCTCAGTTCCTTGAACTGGGTGTGGTGCCCCCTAAGTTGGGAGACATTATATACCTCACTGAATATAATTCAGTGACCCTGGATCAAAGCATGCCCCCAGCATTCTTGTCAGCATAGAATTGTGTCCACTTTTCTCTGGAAGTTAGGAATCTCTGTATCACTATCCATCCCGTTATTTGTCGATTTACTCGTGCAGGCGCCAGTAACGTTTCTATTTCTCCCAGCCTGAGATTTTAGCAGCCTCTTCTTACTCGTCTTTCCCAATGATTGGAGGCTCTTGCAGGGTCAGGGGAATGAGGCCTGTTACCGTTACTGGTTTTGGCATATCGAATATGCCACAGGGAGCTTGCCAGGCTCTGCCTGTGTGGGCAGAATACTCTCGGTAGATTGCTGGGCTCTCCGAGAGGCAAATAATAATATTATTAGTGACCATTTAAAGGTAGAAGACCATCCTGCAGCAGATTTCTAAGCACAGTCCTGTCCAACAAACATTTCTTGAGCAGCATCTGTGGCTCAGGCGTCGTGTTGGTGGTTGGGAGTGCTGAGCAGAACACAATGCTGCTGTGATGGGCAGAGCCATGGTTGGCATAGATTTTAGACTTGATTTCAGATATTTGTGAGGTTATAGGTTTTTCATAGAAAAATGCTATTTTTCTTGATCTCTTGGGAACTCAGTAAGGGAGAGGATGATGAGCCTCTAAATACTGAGGCTTCATTCTATTTACTGAAGCTGCTAAGGGAAGTGCACAATGGTCTGCAGCTCACCAAACCCACTCACTCCCTCACTGTTCAGAGACACAGCAACCACTCTTCCTGGCTGGATCACCTTCAGGAGCGAATGGGATCTGAGGGTAGCAAGCCAGGTAGGATAAAGGAGGGACAGGAAAGCTGGAAACTAGGGGAGACTGTTGAGAAGAGCAATCAGAGAAATG
The DNA here is from genome assembly GCA_028565675.1 of Sorex palustris. Taxonomy (NCBI): domain Eukaryota; kingdom Metazoa; phylum Chordata; class Mammalia; order Eulipotyphla; family Soricidae; genus Sorex; species Sorex palustris. The sequence continues at coordinate 16,867,465 of JAOXYA010000020.1, forward strand.
CAGAGGAGTTCTTGTGAGTATGAAACATAAAGGAACATTGTGGAAATTAGACGGCAAATGTAGGAGAGTGGATTGAGAAGCAAATTCCAGTCAGAGAGCAGAGTGGTCATAAGAAGCAGTAGGGAAAATCTTTTGAAAAGGTGCACTCCTAACACATCCTCAGTTTTGAAAGATAAGACATTAAGGGTCAAAGCCAATCATTTGAGAGTTCCAAGGAGAGGCTCACCATGACTACCATGAGATCCAACTACAGCAGCCACTTTCTTTAGCTACTTTGCTACTTTCACAGTGGATTGGAAGACTTAACCATCCTTCATGTATGACTGAAGAATGACTGTTCTCTATTTTGAAAGGTAGTTAAGCAAACAATGGGTGGCATTGATAGAGACTCAAGTGTGTTCCAAGTACTTTATGAATTGCATCTTTAATCTCCTCAACTCTGGAGTAAGGACTATTTTCATGCCTGTTTTGCACAGGAAGAAATCAAAGCAGAATGGCTCCACCCATGGCCCAATGGCATCACAAAAGCAAGATTTGAACTCCGTTTGGGCTGGTTGGAAATACTACATCCATTTATTTTTGCTATTGGGCCACACCCAGAGGTCATCAGAGATTACTTACATACTCCTGGCTCTACCCTCAGGGATCACACCTGGTGCGGTTTGGGACCTATATGTTGTGCCAGAGATGGAACCCAGGTAGTTACCTTGCAAGTCAAATACCATGTACTATATTTCTAGCCCTGGAAAGTTACATTCTTCATGACACATTTTATAAGGCCTGATTTTCTTTGGAAAAATTTATCCATCTTCCCAGTGAATTGACCAGGGGAAATATGGTTATATGTACCTATTCTATAGACAGCAGGAGATTTTAACAGTCTGTCAAATTTGCGCTAGATCAGGAAAACATAGAATAATATAAAGCTTCGCTAGAAATCGGCCCCGACCAAGGCTCCGGCAGCCAAAGACCTCCAGGACCAGCCACCACCATGCTGAGACAACCCTCCGCACACATG
>JAOXYA010000020.1:16883816-16894418 GCA_028565675.1 Sorex palustris
CGCCAGGAGTAATTCCTGAGTGCAGAGCCAGGAGTAACCCCTGTGCATCGCTGGGTGTGACCCAAAAAGCAAAAAAATAAATAAATAAGTAAATAAATAAACATCTGGCTAATAGTTACAGAAACAAGTCCATGTATTTTATAATCCTAAAAGCAAGAAATATGCATATGGTTTTCCACTGCACCTAGAACAGTGCTTCGCACAGTAGGAACTCAAATGTTTGTCCAATAAATGAATTTGTGTAATAATTCTGAAATGCATTTTTAAACATCACCACTCCACTCAATCATGCCATGTCTCTTCTGGTGGATTTATGAAATTTCACCTTGTTATCAAAGGACATAATCAGCATGAAGAACTAACAAGTAACCCACATGTCTTAGAGTAAATGCCTGTAATTAAAAAATAAAATTGCTGGAACTTACTTTTTTGAAAAAATTCCCATCTTGTATATCCCCACTATAAAATCTTTAGCTAAGTTGCTTTAAACTATGCTAATTCTTTTATTTTCTACCATTTTTTTCAGGTCCTAAAGTAGAATCTCTCTCCCCCCACCTCCACCCCGTCCCCCGTGAACTCATTGTAATTACACAAATATTTAGATTTTTGCTGAAGTAGAAATGTTGACACTTCTAGGAATCTTCCACACATTTTTAAAAAGTCTAGAGACATTATCCTGGTACTTATTAGACATACGTTATTGTCATTGGGAATTAGCTACAGTAAGACAAAAAAAATGCTGATCCATCTAAAATGCCAGTGATTTTATGTAGTTACAAAATTTGTTTTTGCTAGGGAAATAAACAGATAATAGAAATGAGAAGGGGTCATTTTTACCAAGTCATGTTTTGGAAAACTCTCAAAAATGATGTAGCATTACAGACCCCAGGACTGGGAGGAACACTAAAATTCACTGCTGCTTTGAGGAACTCGGCAGCTTTAGCAACATGTGGTCTGCTTTTGTTAGCCTAGTGAGTGGAGTGATGTGGACAGGCAATGTGTTGCAAAGTCTCTGGTGTTTAAAACTGAAAATGCCTGCAGAAGAGTAACGGTGGTCAGTGCATCATTGTGAGGCTGCTTCTTCCCCAGATGCATTTTCCATCTTGCATGGCGTTCCCCTTAAATACACAGTTCCTTAACAGGAAACCATTGAGGTGTAACAAGACAGACATGAGAAAGCAATCTTTCATATTCTGCCAATTTGCATATAGAAGAAAATGTAATTTTATTTTGTAAGAATTTATCAGAGACTTTGCTTTCAGTAGCAGATGCAGCAAATCTAGTGTTTAGAAAAAAAAGGTGAGAAGAAAAACTTGGGTTTTTTTGTTGTTCTGTATTTTGAAACCTAAACCTCTTGGGAAAGGAATATAGTGCTAAGGAAGGAACATGGGCTCTGGGGTCTTTTATTTGCTGGATTCTGAGTCTTACTACTCAGGCAAATCTTTCTTGGCCATCTCATCTACAATAGGAGGACAATCTCCAACACTCAGAGTAACTGTGAGCTTTTAGAGGGTGAAAATAACTTCCAGCACAGTTACTGGCACTTAGGGAGCTCTCAATGCAAACTATTTCTTTTACTCTCACTATCCCCCAGAAGGCAAGGAATATATTAGAAAGATGCTAACTTGGACAGAGATCATTCCAATGGAAAAGATCAGCTGCATAGATCATTCCCCCTACGTTGATTTATAATCAATATTACATGTCGATGGCTGCACAGGAGTAATTTTCTAACATTTCTAAAGTCTCACTCCACTTTTACCAGTAGGAAAAACAGGTAGGTTTTAATTGTTTTGTTAATATTATTATATTTTCCTTGAACCTCTTGTGCTTCCATTCAATGTCCTTCACAGGACAGAACTTAGGAAATAATGTGATCATATATTATATATTTTTAGCTTTATCCTATCGTGAGGGAACTACTCCTATCCCCACCCCGACCCCTGGAAAAAAATGCTGCCATTTGGTAGAGGTGTTATATACTCTGTTTAAGAAAAGAATATTTCATTCAGGAACACCACAAAGTAGGCATTATTTATTTTCCTGTAATGTGTTGTTGTTTTCAGTCACTTTTGAGGAAGAATATATTTGCATTTGCTTCAGATTGGATCAATTGGCTATTTTGGTTGAGTCATTAAAAGAGAGATCTCCAGAAAGCAAATAATGATGCACTTAGGGAGCGTTTTAGTGCATAGCAAGTGACAGCTGGCCTGTCCTAGGTAGTGCTGGTAGGGAATAAACAATGGATATAACAACCTAAATCTCTGCTTTGGAGTAAATGACGTTGCATCACTCTGCCACTTTTCTTCACAAATGCTGGATAAAACTAATATCACAGTGAGGGGGAGTCAGCTGGGGACTATATTTATATGATTAATATTAAAATATATGTATCTATATCTATATACCTATATATGGGTTTTAGGGTCACACCCACTCTGGGCTTACTCCTGGCTCTGAACTCAGGGATCTCTCCTGATGGGCTCAAGGGACCATACAGGGTGTGGGGGATTGAACCTGGGTCAGTCGTGCGCAAGGCAAGTGCTCTACTAGCTGTCCTATCTCCAACCCTGGGGAGAACATTTAATACATTCCATTTTCCTAACCCCCTACTAAGGTACTTGTGTGACAGAAATACAGAATCCAAAGTGAAAACTGAAAAACACAGTTACCTTTCCATTAATTGTGGGGCCATGTTAAAAATGTTCTTCCTTGAGAATAAAATGCTGCAGAGGAAGTCTGGGGAGATTACCCTCACCGTGCACACACGCAGAGCAGCAGATACCCATACTGCCCTGCACTCTTTTTTAGAAAGGAAGGTGACAGGCCATAATGATGGACAAAATATTAAGGACAAAACCTGAGGATCCAAGGCTAGATTCTATGTTGTAATGGTTGCTGCTGGGCTGGAGCGATAGCACAGGTAGGGCATTTGTCTTGCATGTGGCCAGCCCGGCTGAGCCGGGTTCAATTTCTCTGCCCCTCTCAGAGAGCCTGGCAAGCCACCAAGAGTATCTCGCCCGCATGGCAAAGCCTGGAAAACTATCCATGATGTATTCGATATGCCAAACACAGTAACAACAAGTCTCACAATAGAGACATTTCTGGGCCCGCTTGAGCAAATCGATGAACAACGGGAGGACAGTGCTACAGTGCTACAATGGTTGCTGCAAATAATTTGGCTGATGTCCACATCGGATATCGAAAGTATGAATTTCATGACCATATCTGTCTAGAAGATGCTTTACAGGCATGTGAAAGATATGCAGAAATGTTCTCCATCTCTGCAGTGAGTTCAATGTCCAGAGTCTCTTACTGCAACTAAATTGAAGCTTTTCTGGCCTCCCCAGTGGTACTAGGGACTATCAGGAGTAAACAATGTGCACTGGGATCAAATGCTGGGCCTAGGTCTAGCTTGGCTCTAGCCCTTAAAGTGATCTCTGGGCTCCACAGTCCCTGACTTTAAACCACTGGAGTTTTAATTTTCTCCTCCTCCTCCTCTTTTTTACCCCATTTTTGGGGCCACACCCACTGTGCTCAGTGCTTCCTCCCAACTTTGTGCTCAGGGTGATCTCCTGGAGCAGTTCAGGGGACCATATATGGCGCTGGGGATCAGACCCAGGTGAGATGCACGCAAGGTAAGCACCTTATCCACTGCACAATTTCTTTGGCTCATATATACATATTTTTAACATAAAAACATATATTTTTCAAAAAATGTAAGATGTAGATACAAGTTATAGACGTCGTACTTTCAAGTGCTATCTGGGAGGCCCATATTCCAAAAAAAATTAATATTTATGCAATAAAATAGTATAAATGTTTACACTGTAAGAAAATCCTCCATTATTAATGTCCTTGTATTTATAGAACAAATAGTTTAGGTTTTTCTAGGAAATGTTTGTTATAACTCTATGGAAAAATTGAATTTCAAAGGATTTTCAATGAATATTTTTTTGGAGAGAGGATTGGGTCATATCTGGTGACATGCAGGGACTGTTCCTTGCTCTGTGCTCAGGAGTGACTCTTGGTGGTGCTGGGGGGACCTTATACGATGCCAGGGGTTGAATGAGCAGTCAGTCACATGCATGGCAAGTATCCAATCCCTGGCACTATCTCTCTAGCCATCACAGATTTCTTTTTAAGTTTTAAAATGTAGATGTTCCAATCTAGTATTTGAGGATGTCTGCATAAAATTTCAGCAAAGAATAGGGTTTCACAGATTATTAGTTGTTTCTTAAACAAATTGAACAGACCATGGTTATATAGTAATGCGCAGTAAGGTTTGAATTTATTTTCTAACATTTAACATTTAATTTAATTTATTTTCTAACATTTAACATTTAATTTAATTTTTTTCTCTTTGGGTCACACCTGGCAATGCTCAGGAGTTACTCCTGGTTTTGCACTCAGGAATCACTCCCTTCGGTGCTCAGAGGACCATATGGGATGCTGGGAATCAACCAAATGCCCTAGCCACTGTGCTATTGCTGCAGTCCCTTAAATTAAAATTTTTAAAAATTATTTTGCAGGGTTGGGGATTAAACCCAGGCATTGGCAGTTGGGGTGGGGGTAGGAAGGGGAATGTACTTTCAGTGACTCTCACCCCCTGCTTTATTCTCCTAAAAGTTTAGATTTATTTCTACCTGAACCCAGCGCTCAAAACTAATACAGTAAAATGATGAAACACACCTGTCCTTCCTGTAAAATTAGATACAATTTGCCAGATAACATGGTAAGTGGGTACTGTTCCACTAGAAAATGACTAAAGCTGAGAAATAAATGACTATAAATACTAATCTGGATACAGTCCTTAAAGTCAATAGTCCTTATAATCCTTAGCATCAGTTTCTCACAAACATTTGCATTTTATGCATAGTTTAACCTGATGCTAGTTCTTAGTAAAGTATTAAAGTACTTTTAAATCTTGAGGCCAGTGGGAAAGGCCCTTGTCTTGCTTGCAGTAGACCAGGGTGTGGTCCCTGGCATCCCATAGGGTCCTTGGAGCACCACCAGGGACCAGGGATGACATCTATAACTGTGTCTACATCTTGAGTGTAGAGACATCAATGAGTGAAGTCCACACCATATCCCCCCTCAAACAAAACAAAACCTCACAACGCAAGGGCTAAGATGCTTATATTGTAAGGCAGTTTGACTCAGTTCAATCCTGGGCACCACATATGGTCCCCTGAGTACCAGCAGTGGTCACTCTTGAGAACAGAGCCAGAAATAGCTCCTGAGCAGTGCAGGATGTGGCCAATAATATGTCCCCCCTTCTGCAATAATAAGATCTTAAGAATGACATTGTTCTCTGGCCAAAAAAAATGAAGCTTTTCTAAGTTCCTTATTTGGCGGTGTTTAATCTATATGGGCTGGAGCAATAGCACAGCGGTACGGCATTTGCCTTGCACACAGCTGACCTGAGTTCAATTCCTCCATCCCTCTCAGAGAGCCTGGCAAGCTACCAAGAGTATTACACCTGCAAGGCAGAGCCTGGAAAGCTCCCCGTGGTGTATTTGATATGCCAAAAACAGTAACAAGTCTCAAAATGGAGACGTAACTGGTGCCTGCTCGAGCAAATCGATGAACAACAGGAGGACAGTGCTACAGTGCTAATCTATATAGTATTAAGGTCTATAGCCTGGCAAGCTACTGAGAGTATTCCACCTACAAGGCCAAGCCTGACAAGCTACTGAGAGTATTCCACCTACAAGGCAAAGCCTGGCAAGCTACCCATGATGTATTCGATATGCCAAAAACCGTAACAAGTCTCACAATGGAGATGTTACTGGTGCCCACTCGAGCAAATTGTTGAACAACGGGAGGACAGTGACAGTGACAGACTGGTATAAGTCGACATGGCATTTGTTTAATTTTGCTTTTTTGGCCAGACCCAGCTATACTCAGTGCTTATTACTGGCTCTGTGCTCAGGGATCATTCCTGGTGTGGCTTGAGAGATCTTATGGGTTGCTCGGGAACAAACTCAGGTCTGCCATGTGTAAGGCAAGTACCATACTTGCTATACTATCTTTCCAGCTCAGTGTTCTTTTAATTTCACCACCTAGAGGTCAACCATCTATTCACCAACTATTCACGATGCAACTATTCTCTTCTATCATTCATTTATATATTTTTATTTTTAATTTTAAAAATATTTATTTGTTTCTTTTTGGGTCACACCTGGCAATGCACAGGGGTTACTCCTGGCTCTGCATTCAGGAATTATCCCTGGTGGTGCTCAGGGGACCATATGGGATGATGGGAATCGAATCCAGGTGGGTTGCATGCAAGGCAAACACCCTACCTGCTGTGCTATCACTCCAGCCCCCATTTATATATTTTTAAAGGCTCAATCAATTATCCATTTGAGAAATTTATCAAGTGCTATCTCTTTATGAGATAGCTGTGCTAGCTTTTAGGCTGCTGTTGAGACAAAAAGAGATCTCTCCTTCAAAGAGTGTAATTTAGTATGGAAAACCAACACGTACAAGTAAAGAAGTGTATTATGATAGAATAAATGAAAGAACAAAAATATAATACTAAAATAGCAGAGCAGGAATTAATTTTATCTATGTGAAGTAGAAGTTACTGCAGCTGAACTAGATTTCAAAAACTAGGAATTAGACTGTCCAGCCTTAAAAAGGGCATGAGCTCCAGTCAAGGAAACAGCCTGTGCAAAGCCAGGGACACATTAGAAAACAGGCACAGTGTTTTGAAACTAAAGAAAGACCCAGATTGCTGCGATACAGAGAAATCACACTTTCTCTCACTGACTACATAGATATAATGAGCCAACTTGGGGGGAATCTGGCCTCAATTGCATTCTCCAAGAATCTTAAAATAATCCTGGTTGTCAAATCCATGTGCCAATTATTTAAATGCCTCAGAGTGCATGAAGACTTTTCCATCTAGTTGCTAGATTTCTCTTTTCATAGATCCCTTCTCTTCCTCTTCTCTAGCTAGCATGGACAGATCCTCTCTGTTCACCCATGGGCAGCAATGCAAGCTGGAGGTTTGAGCAGAGGATTTTTATCTGAGGTACTGACTGAAGAACTAAGCAATTCCTGAGTTCTCAAAGGATGCTGAGGAATTTTTTTAGGCAGCAGCTAGAAATTTCTTTTTTAATTTTGGGAAGTTATTTGTTGCATTGCTCATAGTCATTGTGATGAAACTCACTCCAGTCCCTTTCAGGCTCACTTATATATTTTATTTCATGGAAAGGGTTACCTCCAGCACAGACCCATCCAGTCTTTAGGACCCAGGTCCTCACACTGAAGCGTCTGTTAGACAGGCTGAAATACAGGGAAACTGAAAATCATACGGAGAGGCTTCCTGAAAGTCAGGTTTATTAACATACTTACAAATAGGAGGATTTTACTCCTATGGCTAGTGTTATTAGTGTCCTTTTCTAATGACAATAAATGGTCTTATTCTTAATTTAGTGAGCCAAAAATCCTACTACATCATTTTTACATTAAGCGTGAAAGAGAGAAAACATTCTGCGAGAGACCCTGGGCCAGGCAATGAACTAGAAGTTGATTGTTATTCATGTTTTTTTTTTTCTTGAAGGGACAGATGGAGGGAGGAGGATCTATGATCCTGCAAATAGGTATTCTCATTCTCTTCATTTATGAAGGAACACCGATTTAGAGAGGCTAGGATGATTGTGTCTGGTCCATGGCTGTTTCTGCTGCTACACTATATTCTTCAAAATCAAACCAAGTAACAGCAAAAGAAAGCAGAATGGGAGGATCAGGGGCTCTAGAATCAATTGACAGGGGACCCGGTCACTTCTGATTGGAGCATCTGGCTTTGGAAGCCCAGTGTGGGGAGGAGGGGAGGCAGGGGGGTAAAAGAGAAAAATTCAAGCAGAATTTAGCAGCAGAGGAAGTGATAGATGTAAGGCCTACCATACAGCAAATGCCAGTGCCATTATTTTCAAAGGGAGGCAGAGACAAGTATGTGCTATGCTGCTTTGGCCTAATGAGTGGCCAAGGTCTGCTAGAGTTCTCAGACTGGCCCTTCACTCCACTGTGTCAAAACGAGCAGCAACAGGGAGTCAAGACTAAGGTGAGATAGACTGGGAGAAAAATGCTTCCTAGGTTTAGAACAAAGCAATAGAGACAAAAGCATACTCCTTTTTTGATATTCACAACTGTGTTTTATTCCAGGCTGCTTTCAAGTAATTTTATTTTCTTTTATAAGTGCTCTGTGAATTGAATACATTTGATTAGTTGCCTGCTGCAAAAATAAACCTTTTATTTTGACAGTGCTGAGAATTGGACCCAGGACTTTGCACATGCAAGGCAAGTGTTCTGATGCTGAGTCACATCCCTGGCTTGTCCATTAGTCAGGCAAACTTGCTGAGTTTTTGGAGGCTGACAGTGAGTGAGTAAGACTTGGACGATATAACTTGCTCCATCTATGACAGATGCCAATGTCAGTTCCTGATAACAGTTCCTGATAACAAATACAATTGGAAGGCCCCTTCCCTTATGTCACGCTCAGTTTTGATTATGTGCTATTTTCGTTTTCATTTTGTGTTTTTGGGCCACACTCGGCAGGGCTCGGGAGTTATTCCTTACTCTTCACTCAGTAATTACTCCTGGTGGTGTTCATGGGACCACATGGTAAACTGTACATAGAACCCATGGGCCATGTGCAAGGCAAACACCCTACCTGCTATACTATTGCTCCAGCCTTTATAGGCTATTTTCTTACGGATGTGGTTTTAAGCTAAAAATCTTTCCTCCTATTTTTTTTACTAATACAATAATCCTTATAACTACCCTTTGTTTTAGGAGTATTAAACCCCAGGCTCTAAACTATGCTGATCACTAGCCATGAAGAAGGTATTATTGTTTTATGGATGAGGAAATGGAGGCCTTGATAGCAGTCAGCAACTTGGCTCTGAGATGCATAGTTTAGTTAGTGATAGATGTGATTTGAGTCTACATCTCTCTGATTCCAAAATCTTTCAACAATACTGCTATCCCATGAAAACAGATAAAAACAAGGCTTATCACATATTTCCAAAGACTATTAAAAGATAAACATTGAAGAGATAGTACAGCAGGTACTTGCACGCAGTCAAACTGGATTTGATCCAAGACACCACATATGGACCTCTGAGACCTACCCCAAGCCATGAATAAATTTGTGAGCACAGAGCCAGGAGTAAGCCTTGAGTAATTCTGAGGTGGCTTCAAAACTAAGAACAACAACAACCCCCTGCTCTGCAAAAAAAAAAAAAAAAAAAACAGAAAGAAAAGATAAGTGTAATTTCACTTGGAAAATACAATACACATTTTACCTTTTTCCGAGCACAACTGCTCCAGGATCTTCAGATTTTGCCTCGAGCTCCTGAACTTCATCTACTAATGTTTTAAAAGCTGTCCTCTTGATACTACAATAAAACACATTTATAAGGAAAGAATCTATGTGAAAACTTGAGACTATAAAACTGGTTTTCTTATCATCATGCTATTAATGAGTATGAGAGTCATCAAAGTGCAAAAGTTTCTTTAATCAAAGTTTTGAAAATTAAGTAATTGTTGTCAATAATAAAATTATAGAAATGAGAGTAAAAAATGATTTAAGTTTACACTAAAACTTATTAAATATGGATCAAATAATTAGTGTTATTCATATCTTTTTTGTGGACATAGCATACTTGTAATCTTTGAGAAAGATTAGTTTCTTTCATTCAACATTTAATATTCAGAATGAGGAGAAAAAGTTTCCTTTACAGCAACTGTTCACTAACACATGTCTTGACTAAATAAAAGCTACAAAATTATATCTGAAGATAGAGGATCATTTTCTCTTACCTTTAAGGAGTTTTCTCAGCTGATTTCTAAAAATGTACTCTCAGCTAAAATGTTAGCTGAAACTACCCCTTTACTTCCTGGTCAGTTTTCTAAACTAATTTTATTTTCTATTTTCTCATTCACTCTTTTCATCTTTATAAATTCATTAAAGTAATACTACTGCATTTTTGAAATAATACTATAACTAGAGAAATCTGGGGATGAACATGCAGTTTATTTTTGTTGTGCGCTGAGGATTATACTTACACCTTGCACGCCACATCCAGGAGCAGAGACGCCGCAGGAATAAACAACAGCCCCATCCAAAAGACTCCAGAGCTAAATAACATGGCTGCCTGAGAAAACCACCAGAAATAACATTACATTAAAACCCAAGAAATAGATCATTCATGTTTAGTTCATATATGATTTTAAGTAGAATAAATTTTAAGAATCTCATAGTGTAAGAAGTTCACATAATAACTGTAATTCCAACTTGCAGAATACTTCCAATGTAAAGCTGAACGTGTTAAAACATATACTGACTATATTTTCTCCTCTCCATGTAGTTACTATAGAAAGTTTGCCATGTACCAAATCTTTTCATTCTTTTATATTAAATTTTTTGTTACTGTGGTCAATATATGGAGCAATAAAATGATCATTTATAACTTAGAAAATAAGACAAATATTTTCAAACAAACTTTAACTCTGGATTTAATTATCTTATAAAACAACACATAAACAAATCCTAGTTAGAAACTAAATTGCCTGTCTCTGACAAATGGG
>JAOXYA010000020.1:16894473-16906709 GCA_028565675.1 Sorex palustris
TGGCCGCTGATGGGATTACACGGCGCCAGGGGGCCAGGTGGTGGTGGTTGTGACCCCCGCCTACTGGAATTTGGAGGGGTTCATTCAGATATTTATAAAACTACTGTGATGTATACTATCACTTTGAAAAGTTTAACCTAAAACGTAAGGCCCAAATAAAGGTGCACTGAAAGAACCTTAAATCATTCTTTTGTACTAAATTCCAGATTGCTATAGTCTTCTTGGGTTGCAGTGAAAATGATTAAAAATTAATAAATTCAAATTAGCTATTTAAAATTATAATAGAAATCCCTTTGTAATATAATTAGCTTTAAAAGAAGTGTCAGGCAATTAAACCAAAAGAATTATTTTGCTTTCTTTGAGTGTATTTAAAGTCATAACTGTATTGTTATAACTCCATTAAAAGTGGCTAGCTAAACTTGCACACATTTTACACCCAATTAAAAATCACACTGATATTTTAAAAACCAAGTGTGGTTCAGGAAATAAAAATGAGCTACAGTTCAATACTTACAAGCAGCCTCATAATCACAAACAGTCCTAATTAATAAATCTTATCAATCAAGCTAACTTAAAACTGAGGCTACCTATTTAATTCCCAACAAGGATCTGGTGGTGAAATTTTTTTCCACATTAAACTCAAGTATTTTGATGTAGACTTGATTCAACCCATATCGAAGGTTCTTTTCCCTTTGATAAAATAAAACAGTTCCAAAGGCAGCTAAAATATTACAAAAGAAATGTTACTGCGTGGATTCAACAGAACAGTACTCCTATTCCGGACACCAACTGGACAAAAAATGATTCACATAAAAGTCACTTTATTTTATGGGCAAAACATGATCTTCACCAGTTTGCTGACATCTTCAATAGTGAAAACCAAGAGAAACTATGTAAGAGGAAATGTCTATCAAGGCGGTGGGTTTTGTTTAGAGCTCAGCATGCTTTCAAGAAAATAAGAATGGTAAAAAAACACAGCGCCACTAACAACACACAACACACCAATTTCCCTTTTTGAGGGGAAAAGGTAAAATAAAAATCCTTAAATGATATAACTTGAAAGACCTCGCTTACTAGGCTTGTTTGAATCGATTCTAATTTGAGGGAAGAGGCCAATAAGAGAAGCAAGATTCCTTCTGCTTTTGCCATCTAGAATGAACCTTGGCTGGAGGAAAAGCAAAGTGACCGAGTAGGGGACTTAGGCTGCTAATTCTGACCATTGTGATGTTAATAATGAAAGGGGGACTTGTCGCCCACTATTCAATTCAACAGCCACTGCCTTTACAAATGAACTACATGAATTGAGGGGTAGAAAAGTTTTTCTGCTTCATATTTGAAAGCCTGTCAGATTTTTGCTCCTCACCCGCTTCTGCGGAGTTAATCCAAACCTAAGAGAGCTAAAGCCGACATTTGCATTAAAGACAGAGTCTCTTTATATGTATATACATATATATATTTTTTTTTGTAAGAGGGGAGGGAAAAATATTCCATGAGGTATTTCCTTCCTTTCTCTCCCAGAAAGCTCCCCATCACTCCGTAGAAACCATTTTTGTATCTAACTTTTCACATCTCTCCATTGCAAAGCAGGTCAGCTGGGAAAAGGCTCAGAATCCCTACAGACAATTGGGGGGAGGGGTGGGAGGAAAGGGAGGGGCAGTGGGTGAAGAGGGGCTGATGCCCAGCAGCCTGTGATAGCTTCCTTGCTCTTCAGTTTGCCAGGCCACTTCTCCAGGCCCTATGAACCCCGATATAAAGTGCCACAAAAGTGGCTCCCAAGGGTTGACCGGAGAAAAGCTCTGGTGAGGAGCTTCAAAAAAGTGGCGGGTGGAGGTCCAGACCCTGGACAGGGAGCAGACTACTGCAGGCATCAGCAGGGGGATGCTGGTTTCCCCACCAGGCCATGGAATTTCAAGTGAACCCAGGCAGCCTGAGGCACTCACAGGGCAGGACAGTTCAAGTACCCTGGCAGGGGGCAGAGGACCATGGGAAAAGGCCAGGGGGTGCGCTTAGCCAACGCCCATGGGTGTGATACCTTGGGAGGAGGTGAGGGGGTATAATGAGCCAAGCCCATGAGCATGGTCCAGAGGGGCTTGCCTTCTGCCCCACCAAATGGCAAGCTCTCAGCAATCTGCATTCCCAGACTGGAGAACATCTTGTCTATGGAGGGCCTCCAGTTCAGGCTGGAGGGGAATTTAAACACGCTCCCTGCTCATAATCCTTCAGCAGCCTGGCTCATGGGCCTGCCAACCCCTCCTTTTACACTATAAATGTCAGTGGTGCGCTGGGACACCTGCAGAGTACAGGGAGGCCCCTTGAGGAGGTGGAAGACTGCATCCAAGAATCCCAACTGAAGCAGGAGTCCTGGGGAGAAACAGTCCCCTGGAATTAGTCTTGGCTCTGTGTTCCCCAGAGATCAGACAAATCAGACCCAGGGGAAGCACGTTCAGAGTCTCAGCTTCCTCTGCTGTAAAGTGGATTCTGAGAATTGAACCCAGAATGCTTGTAAAATGGCCACTTTTATTTTTCATACCGATCATGAGCCCACTTTCCTTGCTTCTTTGCAATTTCCAAGTGGCTTTCAACCCTCTTAATCTTTTGTCCTTTCTAGGGATCTCTTTCATGAGCTGCCAGGGAGGAAAAATCATTTTTTTTCATGGTATCAAATTAAGTGTAAGAAAGTGTATAAATATCATGGTTTTCATCACATTAAAATCACAGTCGAGACTCTTCTCAAGTCTGGAGTTGGCCATAGTAACAGAACACTCTCAAGTGTCGTTTCTTTCAAGCCTGGGTGTGCTTAGCGGTACAGCACTCGCCTTGCATGTGTGGGGCCCTGGCTTAGCTTCTCAGCCTGACCACACACAAAGTGCCGCTCCTTCTCATTTGCTAGTTTAAAAAATAATGATAACTCTTAGCAAGAATTATTGTATCAATACTATAAGGGAAGAGAAAAAAGTTATGTGAATTTGGTTAGTGGAGGGAGGGCAGCAAGACAAATTAATATAAATTCCAGAGGGGTTAAGAGTTAATATTAATGGGCTGGAACTAAAATACAGAGGGTAGGGTGCTTGTCTTGCATGTGGCTGGCCTGGGTTCGATGCCAGGCATCCCAGATGGTTCCCTAAGCCCTGATGGGAGTCATTCCCAGTGCAGTTCAAAGAGTAAGCCCAGAGAACACCAGGCATGGCCCAAACTCCTTCTGTAACATGCCCCCCCCAATAAAATTGATTCAAATAAATGGAGAAGTGCCACACATTCAAGAACATGACTAAAAGCATGTGATAAATAACAGACAGGAGAATAACTACCACAAATATACAATTTTGGGGTTGATATTTGATTTCAAAAATGAAACTTTATAAGAAGAATTAATATCGCCACAAACAGTCACAGTCACTAGGTCAGATTGAAACAGTCCACTTGGTAGGGGAGGGGGGATATTGTCAAACAAATATGTGAGACAATGACCGGCATGAATTCACTTTGTTTTGCCTTTTGTTTTTGGCACACTTGGACCAAAGCACAGGCCCTGTTTCTGGTACGGTAATAGGCTGGGTTGAGTTCAGCCCTAGAAGACTGTAGGCTCCAATGGGCTAAATATAGGTTCCAGCCCTTTGAGCCACCCATCCTCTCAACCCACTGTCTTGATTTCGGAAAAGGCTTTTGGCAAAATTTTTCAAGGACACAAATGTTTATTTACCTTAACCTGATAATCTCTATATATTAGTCCAATAATTTCTACAACGACACATTGACATTTGGTACAACTTTGCATATAGATTAATATCTCATTAATCTATTCCAGGGTCATTTCTGAAAACACTCCCCGCCCCCCCCCACACACAGAGCTATACCTTCTTGGAGGTACAACACAGAAGGATACATTTAAGGCTTTGGAAAGTCACAGTAAAGAAATCTAGGAATCCTATTATTATTATTATTATTATTATTATTATTATTTTGCCTTTTGGGTCACACACAGTGATGCACAGGCATTACTCCTGGCTTTGCACTCAGGAATTACTCCTGGTGGTGCTCAGGGAACCATATGGGATTCTGGGAATCAAACTTGAGTCAGCTGTGTGCAAGGCAAATGCCCTACTGGCTGTACTATCGCTCCAGCCTTCCCCCCCCCCCCCCCGTCCAGCCCGAATTCTATTTCAAAACCAAGATTTCCCAAATTAATCATGGAAAACTATCTCCCTAACCATTCTCCATCCCCCAAGATCACTAACATTCAAAGATTTTTGTGATAAAAATTATTTGTTGCAGCCTTATTTAAATAGTAAACAATAAACATAAGGCTAGTCTCTTAGTAGTTAAGTAAATGTAAATCCCTTGAGAATATATTACTCAAACTATTAAATATAAAAGCTGTTCACTGAATATAATTCTTGCAAAACTGCCTTTTAGGCAGAGTTTTGAATAAAAAGAATGGTTAAATATCCCAGTATTCTCTCTAGAGCCTGTGCTTTCAAGCAAACACATTTCCTGAGAAGGCTGGCTGCTTCTACATCACTATGAAATCAGTTACAATCTCCCTGGGTCTTGGCGACACTATCACTGATGTACATACAATTAATTCTGCTTTTAGGCAAATACTATTACCTGGATTCAAAGTTGCCACTCTTTCCATGACTTTACTAGCCTCTTTGTACCTTGATGACAGTAATTAGTATCTTATATCTAATTATCTATTCATCTGTTTATTATCCCATAAGGATCAGGCTTCTAAGAAAGACTCATTTTCCAAGTTTTAATCTCTTGACACCCAGTATATATCTCCCATGACTGACCACTGGGTTACATCCTGAAAAACTCATTGTAAGTTGAAAATACCTTATGTTCATCTAAAATACAAAACTAAATACAAAACAAAATACATCTTAGCTCAGCCTAACCTACCTTAAACATATTCATAACAATTTCAGTGCTGATTAAGTTTCTTGTCTTATATATGGCTGACCCCAGTGTTGTTCCTGGCTCTGCATGTGGTCTCGTGAGCACCACCATGAGTGACCCCTAAGGGCAGCCAGAGATTCCCTTACCCTGACTCTGCCAAGCACCACCCTCCAAAAAAAAAAAAAGAATATACATTTTCATTAGCTTCTAGTTGCACAAGATCATATAGCATAATCCTCATTTTATTATTTATTTTTGAACATAACACTACTATTTTTTATTACTTATTCATTATTACTTATTAACCTACATATTTTATAATAAGGTGTTCAGTATCTCAGCTAGATAATTTACTGACTAATGGATGAAAGTAAAAGCCACGAAGGGTGTAGGGTTTGTCACCATTTAACACACATAGCTGAGGGCATTCTAGGCCTAAGGAATGCTGGAAGCACTGAAGGAAGTTTAATTGATGGCTGATGGGATGGTACAGGGATGGGCTCATCCATGTCTCTTCTGATGAGGCTCAAAAAGATGTGAAAGGAGATCGTGATATCTCAGCATCCCATGATTGGCAGGTGCTGCTCAGCATCATACAAGAGGTGCCTACTGCTTATGGCTAGTTTAGAGAATGGGTCAAAACTCAAAGTCCAAGTCAAGTTTCTAGGGAATTTGTATCTCTGTCAAGCTGGTTTTCTAAGTTGAACCACTGAAGTTGGGGACCCATCTGACACACAGGCCATCCATAAATCGTACTGAACTAATCTGAATTGGCTCTTAGACAGGATGAATGATTACTCTCTCCATAAAAATAGACAGAGCAGAACACCCAGAAAATAACTATGGAGAAGGGTGTTCTGGATAAACCCCAATATGCTTGCAATTATTTGCAGAGAATGCTTTTGATTACTCAGAGACCGAGAAAACACTTGGCTTGGATTCTTCCAAACAAACAAACAAACAAAAATCTTAGAAAATATGCAAATTGTTCCAAACAAAATTTTAGAAAAGAGCAAATTAGATAGCAGTTGGAAGCCTTTAAGTGTTTTATTTCCCCCAGCCCTGTTTGGGTGGTGGGGAGGGAGGGATGAAGGGTGAGACTCTAAACTCAAGCTCAATCTAGCATGATGATGCAGGAAATAACATTTGCATCTCCACCCTCCGGCAAAGGGGGTAATGAGAAAATAAATGATTTTAAAGATGCTCTAAGCATAAGTTTAAGGCAAGGAAGTTGGAACCTTCATCAATCAGATTTTTTTTTAAGTAAAAGTTCACTCTATAGCTACGAATACTGAGAAGCTGAACATGGAAAAGAAAATAGTTATTCTAAGAAAGGAATCGAGCACTAGGAAACGCATAGTTCTGACATTTTATTTTCTGTGGATATAATTCTGGGAGTGGCAAAAATAATTGAGAACAGAATTTGTTTTATTTTATTTTAATCTTTTTAAAAAATCTTTTCTATTTTGCTATTAAAAATATAAAAGTGCCAGGAAAATGAGAACACAGAATTAGTAATAAAATACTCTTTTTTATTATGGGAGATATAATTTTAAGATGTTATGATGTGATTGAGTAAGTTCCATAAGATAGGGTCCATTATTTCAACATTCAGTGTTGGCTTGTTACAACATTCTTACAGATTTTTATAATTGTGTGATGGCTCTGTATTTTCTTTAAAAAAAAATCCCATAGAGCATGAATTATATGGTTACTGGTAATTCAATCTTGATAAGTAATGATCTATATTTCAGATTATGGCAATTTAGTTTTAAAAAATCATTTGTTTTCTGGATTGGAGAGAGAGTATAGAATTAAGGTGCTTCCTTGCAGTAGCTGACTGTGTTTCTTTTTCTGGCACCACAAATGGTTCTTTCAGGCACCACCAGGAGTGACTCCTGAGCACGGAGTGAGAAGTGGCCTCTTTACACTACTGGGTATGGCCCCAAACCACTTAAAATTTATTTTCCAGCTTTACAAAGTCATAATTGACACATAAGTTTAGGGTGTACAATATTCTGATAGGCTTTATTACTGAATTTTATGGTAAAGATTTCTAATTTGCATCTCCCTTCCCCAAATTGCTGCTCTTTTCCTCTTTTCAGATGCAGACCTTATTCTTGGCTGAACACCAGTTCAGAGCCTACACTCCTATGGCTCTCTTGTTGCTGCCTGGAGAAGCTGCATGTTTAATTTTTGGCCAGGGAGATCTAAGAGAAAATGTGGTGGGGTTGGAGCTAGCGAGAAGACGTAGAGGCTGGAGCAGGTGCTTTGCAAGTGGGAGCCTTGAATTCAATTTCTAGTACCATATAGTTCCTTAGTTCCTAGAACACTGCAGGGAGGCACTGCGCCCACCTTCCTGGGCAGTGTATGTGGTGTGTGTATGTGTATGTGTGTGTGTATGTGTGTGTGTGTGTGTGTGTGTGTGTGTGGTGGTGGTGGTGGTGGTGAAGGAGGGAGTGGGAGAGAAATGGGAGGGGGGGAAGGTAGTGTCTAGGAAACAGCATCAAAGAGAA
The DNA here is from genome assembly GCA_028565675.1 of Sorex palustris. NCBI lineage: Eukaryota > Metazoa > Chordata > Mammalia > Eulipotyphla > Soricidae > Sorex > Sorex palustris. Next base: position 16,901,892 of record JAOXYA010000020.1, read on the forward strand.
AACAGAAAACATTTTTCTTCCCCTTCTTGTTGGCTAGAATATCTGTATAATGGCTAGAACTTAAGCAACTATTTTGGACCACGAGGAAGACACTAATGTTGACAGTTTGGTCCTGAAAACTGTGAAACTGTCAAAACAATCCTTACCTGCTTACACTGAACTTGTTCCTTATGAGAGAGAAATATTTTTAATTTGTTTAATCTTCATTTATAGTTATTTCTGTCTGTTTTAGTTTTTTGTTTTGTTTTGTTTTGGGTCACATCCAGCGATGCTCAGGGGTAGCTCCTGGCTCTGCACTCAGGAATTACTCCTGGCAGTGCTTGGGAGACCATAAGGGATGCTGGGCATTGAACCCGGGTCAACTGCGTACAAGGAAAATGCCCTACCCACTGAGCTATTACTCCAGTCCCTGTCTGTTTTAATCTTTTTCTTTCCTTGGTGCCAGGGATGGAACTCAAGGATTCACATATGTGAGATACACCCTTGACCCCAGTTACTTTTATTCTTTAACATTAAGATACAGGCCACAGTGGTGAGAAATAGCTTAAGTTCGGGCACCATGCTTGGCAGCATGTAGGAGGCCCATGTTTGCTCCCTGTCATCAAATTGTTCCCGGAGCACTGCTGAGAGTGATCTCCACCCCACTCCCACAATCAAAGGGCCTTGAATAGCTCCCAAGCAACAATGGATGTGGGTTAGTAAACCCACATATCACATGTTCCCTGCCCTCCTCCCCACCTCACAGATTTTTAAAAAGGAGAAGAGACATGAACAAAGATAGTGTATATAAGGGATGGTGTATATAAGGGAGCAAAGCAGTGGGCATTCATTGATGCTCTCTTTAACTACAATGGAATGCAGGCACTATGTTCATCTATGAACTTGATTGAAGCAGAAGTCACAGTGACATTCAGAGACCTTTTATAAGCATACCTAATAGAATCCCTGACATGCAATTCAAGAATGAGCTGTACCTATGAGCTAGAACGCTGAGTTCGAATGAGGGATGTGTTCTCTTCCCATCTCACCGAGTCCAGCTTCCTCTCTTTCCCAGGACCTTTTCTACTCCATTTTGCAGCCACAGTGGCCTTTTATTCTCTGAGCCTGCCAGTTCATACCTGCCTTGCTACATGGGCACCTGCTCTCCTCCAGCCTCGAGAAACTTGCCACAACTCTTCTTGCATCAGATGAGTTTCAGCATCAGTTCCTCCAAGAGACCTTTCTGGAGCACATGTGAAGGTCCCTATAATACCATCATCTCTTTTTATTCCTTCTTTCATCATGTATTATTTAATCACATATGAACTGATTTGGGATGGCTTCGACCTCCCATTCCCTGCTCCCTCTCTCTTGAGTGTAATCAGTTTCCTCTCCATTGACTCCTTACACCACAGAGCACCTCTCTGACAAAACACTCAGCTTTGACCTATGGAATAAGCGCACGGGTTCTAGAGAACAACTCAAACTCCAATGGACTGAGAAAGCTTTGTTTAATTTCCCACCCCTAGCTCTCACTGCCCTTTGGGTAGACCACGGTATCACTCACATTTATGACACCAACGTCCATCATTAGTCATAAGCTCTCAGATAAGCAATCAATCACAAGCAAAGAAGCAATTCCGCTCATCTTTGCCTCTTCCAGCGCCAGACATCCAGCAGACAAGCCATAGACATTTGCTCTAGATTGTAGGACAGACACCAGTCCTGTCATAAAGCAACGCCTGCTCTCAGAAGAACTCAAAAGAGCAACAGTGAGCCACTCTCTGTGTCAGCACTGTATCTCCTTCATTCTCCATGTTTCTGTATGAACTTCTCTTGACACACAGGCTTGGATGAGGCAAAGCAGCCAGCAGCCTTCAGGACTGATGGTCTGTCAGATTCAGAGGCTGTGACCAAAGGCTTGTTTTACTGAATGGGCTCAGTACCATTGGAAGCTCATTGAAGAACATCTGACAGATTTCAGGGGGGTTGTTCTCTCCAGATTCATGAGTAACTAGTAATCTGAGAGGAAACCCCAGGGTAGGCTAACCTTGTCCCACTCCCTCCAGGGCTGGTCTGACAGCCCAAAATGTGTTCCCTGGGGGGGTGGGGTAGAGTGGAAGGTGGGGTGGGAGATGACTATGGGCGCTTTAAATGCGGAATTCTGAATAAGCCAAGTAATTTATTAGGTTAGTAAAATGGGAAGTGGGACAATCAGAGGAGAAAATCGTATCACTAATGCAGTTTATTAAAGCCTTTCTTAGTAATTAGAGGGTGACACCGAAGGGAGGGTCCTGCCAAGATTTTTACTGTTTTTCTCAGAGTGACTTTACAAACCTCAATCAAGAGATCTGAAATTCTGTAAAACACATGCCTTGTTCCTTCACTTCAATTTCCGTCAGTAGTTTTATAGATCCCTGAAGCCAGGGAGAGCAGAACCAGATGGTGCTTGGGAGGACTTTATGGTTTGTGTCTGCAATGCCACAGTGATGTTAAAAGCTGGTTCGGGACTCGGCTTTTGGTATGAATCCTGTTGTGAAGTGACCGTGTTGGAGCTTTGTACAATTTTTTTTAATCGATTGTACTAATTATCATAACGACTAAAATGCTTTCTTCTAAACATTAAAACAACACACACTAACATTATCCCATTGGAAAAGTCAGCCGGCATATGTTGATATAACAGAGCACTTCTCCCCGGGGGCTACCTTGGCACATAAATCGTTGTGCTGGTGTGAAAAAATACAAGTCAGGTCTGAAAAAAAATCTCTCTTTCTCTTAAATCACAACCATACTTGGGAGAGCAGAGGAAGACAGCAACATATTTTAGGTCTCAGCTGAGTTGGTCACACTGCTTTGCTCTTTCCCTTTCCTCTAGGATTTCTCATTGGGGCACTTTGCAGAATGCACCTCTGAGACCACCATATCGTTATGCTGCTTTTTAATGGCAACCTGGGGGTACTGGGATACTTGGTCATTGTCATTATCGTTTGGATCATCCTATGGGCAGAGATGCAGAATGATGGGAATGGGAATAAAATGCAGAACTAGAATAGAAGACCCAGTGGAAAGGCCCGGGGGCAACCAGCTGAGAGCCAGAAATTGCTCTGGCTGGAAGGGCAGCAGAGAGCCTGCTGGCATTCTGAGATGGTTTCTGCATGGATTTTTGGTCAATCCAAATGATGAAGGAAGGGGGGAAGAAACTATATGACGAGGTGGAAAAACCCTTCCTGATCAGGGAGATAGGCAAAGTGAAGACAGAACTCTATGTGGAGATAACCAATTGTTTAGTTAATCCATCAGAAAAAAAGAAAGTGTTTGGATTCTTGGCAGTAACTTTATACCTTCGCTGCTCCCGTTAGTTGGTCCCAGTGTTGGGGATCAAACCCAGAGCCTCACACATGGCGTGCGCTATGCCACGGAACCACAGTCTAGAGACCCCTTCATCTACGTAAAGTTGTTCAGGATGGGTAAAAAGTTTTTGTAGAGAGAAATAAAAGAATGAGAGAAAAAAATAATTACAGAAACAGATGTGTCTGCTGGGTGTCTCAGGAGATAGAACTGGGCTTGGTCTCAGTTGCAGCTCTTATAATGGTAACCTGTGTCACTTGAGAAAGTTGCTTTGCCACACTGTGAGATGTTTCATGGGAACTGTCCCATACTCATAGTATTAAATGAGAGGTCATGGGGTACTGTCCCAAGCTCATAGTGTTAAATGAGTGGGCATGGAAAGCACTAGACTCGTCACTGTCCCTCAGTAAATGAGGCCCTCCTAATATCAGGGGAGGAGCTCTCCCCTTTACGGTGGTATAGGATGACCGGGTACCCTATGCCATATACTTTATTTTGTTTTTTTGTTTGTTTATGTAGGGTTTATGTACACCCAGTGCACTTCCGGCTCTCAACTCATGGATCACTCTTGGTGGCATACTTGGGACCTTGGGCGGTGCCAGGGATTGTACCAGGGTTGGTTATGTGCCAAGCAAGTGTCTTAACCCCTGTATTATCTCTATGGATCCATTTTCTGTTTTTTAAAAGTGAGATGAGTATGATTTATGCAAATATTTTTGTTAATAAGTGAGAGACTTAGGATAGAAAATGAGATGGAAAATTCTATAAATGGGGCCCAGAAAGTTAAGTGGACACTGAAAAGGGGAATTAAATATCAGAACATTTTAATTTTTTTCCAGACAGTAACTTTTTATATCTGGTTAATTTAGATAAAGTATTTGGGGCATCAGGGCTCCAGGTGTCTTAAAAAGCAGAGAAATACTTTCCCTCCAAAAAAAAGAAAATAAACAAAACCCAGGGCTGCAGCAAAATTCAGCAAGTAGAGAGTTTACCTTGCATATAGCCATCCTGGATTCAATTCCTGAGCACACCATATGGGACTTTGTTCACTGCCAGGAGTGATCCCTGAGTGCAGAGCCAGAAGTAAGCTCTCAGCACACCTAGGGGTGGCCTTTTTCCTCTTAACCACCTCTTCCAAAACAGAGAAATTAGGGAAATCAATGCAATAGCAGGAACATGACAGCAAAAAGAAATGGTTTTCACTAGGAAGAGGAGAATAGTGGGAAGACAGCTAATAGAAGGAGCAAGTCACTAAGAGTGAAGTTATTTAGGTTATACCCAAAAATTGAAAAAGACCGACTTGGGATGATTCACTGGTCATTGCGACTGCTCTGCTTAACACTAAGTCTATGAAACAGATTAAAAACACTAGAAATGCTGAGTACAAACACAGTGTCTGTTAGTAAAGTAAAGTAAAGTAAAGTAAAGTAAAGTAAAGTAAAGTAAAGTAAAGTAAAGGCCCTCCCGTTGTTCATCGATTTGCTCGAG
>JAOXYA010000020.1:16944821-16957988 GCA_028565675.1 Sorex palustris
GACTGCGTTCAAGGCAAATGCCCTACCGCTGTGCTATTGCTCCACCAGTACTACTACATAAAAAAAATAAAACAAGTTTTTTAAAATGTTACATAAATCTTTGTGGGTTATGTGAAAATTTAAGAGGCTAGGCAATATATGATGAGAACCCAAAAGGAGAATGAAAAAATGAAAAAAGAATGCTCAGTAATTTCCAGAATTAAAGAATGACAGATATCTCTAGACTGAGAGCTCTGTTTGAACTGTTTTCTGTTTAAACTGTATGAAAAGAAATACCAGAAAAAGCCACTTATTCCTAAACACGTTGTGGCTGAATGAAGATGAAAATTTCTCTATAAGCTTCTAGAGAGAAAAAGTATATTACTTAAAAAGAAATGAGATCTGGTCCACTGATTAGTATCTTTAGTTCTTATCTCTATGTAGAGATGCAGAAGAAGGAAAACATACTAATAGAGATAGGCATTGAAAGGGGAAATATCAATACTTTAGAAATTACCAGATATTAGAGCAGCAGGGAGAGGAAGAGAAAAGCAAAGCAAAGACACAAAAAGGCATAGTAAGTAGAGCAATAAATAAAAATACAAAATAGGATGGAAGAAATGAAACTAAATATAAAATTTATAATGAAGGGCTTAAATTTATTGGTTGGAAAAAAAACAAAGACTTTTTTGGGGTGGATTAAAATAAAGATCCAGCAGTACAACATCTAAAAAGAGAAACATTTTATAAGAATAGATTTTGAATGACTTCAAAAAAATGCTTCTATTCTATCCTAAGCCCTTTTATCCCTCCCTTGACCAGAAATGCTTAACTAGATCCAATAAGAGCACGTTTGATAGCATTTCAAAATTTAAGAATTGTTACCAATGCACTGAGTGCTTTCATCTCTCACAAATAGATGAGAGCAATTCCGTTTTTTGCCTTGTTTTTGGTTTTGTTGGGCCACACCCAGGTCTTATTCCTGGCTCTGTACTCAGGCATCAGTCCGGGCAGGGCTCAGGGACCAGATGGAGGTGCTGGGGATCTAACAAGGGTTGGCTGTATGCAAGAAAAGTGACCTATCGCTGTACTTTTTTGCTCCAGTCCCATGAGAGCAATTATTATTATTTTTCTTTACTTTAAAGATAAAGAAACAGAGGCTAGAGAAGAAACAGCTTGTTGCTAAAAAGTGGAGCCTTACTTTAGACTCTGCCAAGTCTGTTCCCGGGGGGTGACTACTGTAGTCTAGCACATCATACTTTGAGGGGTAAAGGTAGACTGTTGACTTAGTGACATGGGAGAAATTGTTTAATATGTACAAGTGAATTATACTGGAACTCTTTTCTTTCATACCATATATAAAATAAGCTTTCTATAAATGTGAGACTTTATATATATGTAGAAAATGAAGTATTATAGTTAACAGAAGAAAAAGTAGAAAAATATATTTTTGAGTGTAAAGTTCTTTCCCCAAAGCACAAACCATCGAGAAAAGTCAATGAAAAGTCAACTTTTGACAATCTCAAGGCAAATAATTCATCTTCAAGGAAGATCATCACAAAAATAAATAATAAGGAAGCCAGACTAGAAGGTACTTGCTAAGTCTATAACCAACAAAGAACCAATATCCAGAATTCACCAAGTTCTGAAGACAAAGTAATAGTACAGCTGGTAGGGCATTAGCATTTACTTTGTGTGCGGCTGACCCAGGTTTGATCTATAGCACCCCATATGGCCCCCTAAGCACTGCCAGGGGTAATTCCTGAGTGCAGAGCCAGGATAAACCCCTGAGGAATGCTAGATGTGGCCCCAAAACAAAACAAAACAAAACAAAAAAATAAAACAATTCACCAAGTTCTTTCTTTCTCTTTCTTTTTTTTTCTTTAACAGAAAAAAACATAAAATATGATAGGACACTTGAAAAAAAGATCAGTACCTTATCCATCATCAATGTGCTGCTTTTCTTCATTGCAACTGTTGCCACTGAATTTTTCTTTGTCAGGAGGGGGTCTGGGCCATTACCTGGCAGTGCTCAGGGCTTAATCCTGGCTCTGTGCTCAGAAATCACTCCTGATACTGCTCTGGAGACCACACAGACACTGCTAGAGATTGAAATGGGTGTTTCCATGAGCAAGGCAAATGCCTTAAGCCCTGTAAATTTCTCCAGGGCTGCCACTGAATTTTTTTACACCTGTCTGATACATGTCAATTGTCACCATTCACACATATATAAAACAATAAATGCCTTTGAATATTAGTGTATATATTTTACTGAACAATAGCTTCGATGGGAAGGCAGTTATTATTTTTTCCTGTCATTCACTGTTTGGTAGAAATTTATATGCCTGGCACATAGTAGGTACCGAAACAAATTATTGACTGAACAAATGAATGAACAACATCAAAGGTGGAAATTTAGAGAAACGGTTACGCGCAAAATGGCCCAATAACCCAATAATTTAGAGAAATGAATAACAAAATTACAAGGTGTCACTTTTTAACTCTCAGACTGGCAAAACTACACATTCATCTAGGATCTGGATAGTACAGCTGGTTTGAAGATAGTGGCAATTTTGATAGAAGTGAAACATACTTGAATGCATTTGACAGTCAATATTCATTCCTAAATGCATTCTAGAAAAAACACTTTGTATGGGTGCACAAGAGGATATTTATTTCAATACGTGGCAAACAGAGACTTGAAGGTAGCTTCTGGGGCTATCACTATTGGAAGAGATAAATAAATTATATATATGTATACACACACACACACTCATATATATATAGATATATAATGACCATAAAGACGTGAGAGAAAGAAACGAATGTGTTTGTACATAGAGTAATATGAGTGGGCCGCAAAGGTTGATAGAAAAATGAAGAAATAAGGGGTAGGGATGTAGTACAAATGTTAAGGCACACGTTTTCGGGCACAAGCCTAGTATGTGCCTGACCCTAGTTCAATTTTTGGTACTACATGATCCCCAAAGCATTGTTGGTTGCAGCCTAGAATCCTCCAGCACTTCTGGCATGGTCCAGGTAATCCTTGGTTCCGTGGGGCCAAAGCAGCAGGGCTTCCTTAGGCTGCTGAACTTGAACTGCTGGCCTGGTAGGCCAAGAATTCCCAGTAGGGTCCCCAGGGCCTACTGAATACCACCAAAAAATAAAAACCAAAAAACAAACAAACAAATAAAACCTTCCCTCAAACAAAAACTTGAATATAGTTATGAAAGACATAGAAGTTTCTTCAAAGTTGGCAAAAACAAACCAAATGAAGAGACTGAAATGAGCAAAATATAATCTAAGAAGGAAGTATATGGAAATCAAGATAACTGTTAATTTAGGGAGGATAATAAAATTAAAGGGAGCATGAAGGGGTTCCTGAGGTGTGGTTATGCAGGCCTAGGATGACTGAAACAGAAGTATATTCATTCTCTGAAACTCACTGAGCTGCATACACTCTTTGTAGTTTCCCATACAACATAGTTACAGTGGGGGGGATGGGTACTCGATCATTGTATGACTGAAACACAAACACGAAAGTTTGAAAGTCTATAACTGTATCTCACGGTGATTCACTAATAAAAAATTAATAAAAAACATAGTTATAGTCTGTTAACTATATATAACACTGTTATATCAGAATTATGTAATGTACAAGTATGTGAGTGTGTGTGTGTTAGATGATTTTCCTACATTGAACTGTGTATATAAAAAAACTATTATAATGATGAAGTTCAGTGGGAATCTGTATCTGGATTTCTCACTCATTCTTAGATATTTTACCATCAAATGTGGGCTTCCTAAGTTATGTTCAACATAATTAGTTACCAGGTTATAATATGTTGTAAAGTTGCTTTAATAGCACTCAGTAGAGGTAAAATAGCAAATGAGATAGCCAGGGTTGCACAGTTCCTGTATGTCAAAGGAAAATACAGGCATTTTATGAAGCCATAAAACTTATTCACTGTGTCCTCTTTTAGCCATATACATGAAAGAAATATTCTCCCAACATTTCTAACATTTATTCATATTTTCTTGGAAGCAAATATAGGGTTGACATTCATTAACAGTTTGTAAGTCTTTTCAAAGCCAAACATCTGCTTGACATCCATTGGTGCACTCCAATTTTTTTTCCTTTAGAGGAATGTCTATTGAGTATTTATTAGCTTCATTTGTGCTTTATGACTCCCCTTTAACTGGAACATTTCTTTAGAGAAATCCTTAACATTTAAATGATCCCTAAAGATTCCAGAAGTGGATCTGTCTTGACTCTTTACTTAATGCACTCACCACTACAGAAAGTATTGCGAATGACCCTTTAGACCTCTTCATGGGGGACCCCTTGGTCAGATGAGGGGTAAGGGTTTGTCTGGAATGCCATCCCACATGGTGATTCCCCTCGCCCTTAGTCAAGAGCCTGTTCACACTATGGGGAAAGTGGTCTAGGAGGGGGTTAAGCTTTGATTAGCAATGTTACAAGTCGGGGAAAATGCTTACTTCAATTTCACTTCTGCTTTCCATAAGATATGAGTCTATAAATTATGTGGAAGAATAGTGATTACTAGATAGTCTAAAAGCTGGAGGCTCTAGGCCAATTTTCAACCAACTGTCACAGAACCTAAGTCTCCAAATATGTTTAAACTAAACTGACAACTACAGAAAAAAAAGTAAGCTTCTTTGATAGGCTGGGTTATGTGAACTGTTGAGGATCTCAGAAACCAAATGCTCTTTTACACACAGCAGAACTTCACGGCAACATGCCCACTCTGGTGGAGCGAATGTTAAAAGAGGTAGAATAGATGCTTCCCCCAATTAAGCTGATCCAAACAGTCCACAGACGCTTCTCAGTCCTGAGTGGCCCCTGGAGTGGCTCATTCTCCAGCCCAAAGGAGGCTCTTAGGTCCAGGAATTTCCATGGTAAGAGAGGAGAACTCAAGGTGGGTGGGGGGCTGTCTTTCATGCCTTTCTGTGCCTTGACAGCTCAACTCAGCAGCTTTAAACATCCCAGTTTTCTGGAGTTGAGCCATTGCTTCACTTTAAATCTTGTCATTGTACACATCACAAAGCCCAGACCAGAGACAGTCCATTAGCTACTAAAAGTTTCAGAGATGTATAATTAGGGAAAGAATTTTCCTGACACCATTATACCAATGTACAAGGCACAAGACCTGAAACCTTGAACCTTGGTAGCTGAGATTAGGACTTAGTTATTTGGTTCTCTTATTTTGCAGAATAGCTTTAAATTTTGTTTTTAATTGCTTGGTGGTGGTAGTTGAGGGTGTGTGTGTGTGTGTGTGTGTGTGTGTGTGTGTGTGTGTGTGTAGGGGCGGGGTGTTTCTAAATGGTGCACAGGAGGCCCAGGGGCCTCACTAGTGATTCTTAGCCAACCAGACCAGCTGTTCAGTGCAAGGGGTTGAGCATGCAGCTGCATTACTTGGACCACCCAGGAGTACTCAGTGACCTCCAGGGCCACATGTGGTGCTGGGGACTATGTGGTACTGAGGACTATGTAGTGTTGGTGATTGAACCTGGGCCTAGCATGTGCCCTGACGGCTGGTCTTGCAGAGACTTACAACTTCCTGGTCTAGCAGAGTAGCTTGATTATATTAGCAGCATACACACATAGACATGCACCCTGGAGTCACTTTCTCGTACCCCTCTAAGTATACTGGGAGTTTTATGGAGAATGGGAAATCTCAGAAGAGGTGCACCTAGGGCAGGAGAGATGACCCCTAGGGCAGAAGCCCATGCTTTGTATGGGGGAGCTTTGAGTTCAAGCTGCAGCACTACATGGTGGTCTGAACACCATGGGGAAAGACCCCTGGGCACCAAGCCAGGAGTAGGTCCCCTTCTAGCCAGTAGAAGCTAAAAACAGAAAAACAGAAGACAGGTGCACTTCAGTTTGCATGTTTGTAAGAATCTTTTTTATTTTGTTTTGTTTTCTAAGAAAATGGCCCAGAGCTTTCAAACATTGGAATGAAAAGAATCAGTGAACTCAAACAAGGGACAATAAAAAAGGAGGATCACAGAAGAGCACTTTATCTTTTACTCTTTTGAGGGGAGAGGTTTGGGTCCCACTTGGTGCTCAGGGTTTACTCCGGGCTTGTACTCAGGGATCACCCCTGGTTGTGTTCAGAAGACTAAATGTGGTGTGGGGAATCTAACTGTGGTTGGCCTCATGCAAGGTAAGAGCCTTATCCTTTGGCTCATGCTACTCATCTTTATCATCAGAAAGACTTGTCAGCTCTACGATGAAATTCAATGCATATTTCCTATCAAGCCAGGTAAATACATAATGGCAAACCAAACCATTGCATGAACACAGGGCACTGGACAGACCAATAAATAAGATCTCTTACTTTTCTTCTTGGGTTTGACTGACTTCGGGATACAGGTAAAAAAGCCCAGACCAGAAAGATTCCGTTAGATGCTAAAAGTTCCAGAGATGTATAATTAGGGCAGCTTCCACGTCAGGCTGTTTTCACTTCGGGCACCCCAGAGTGGGGCGGGTGAGAGCCCTCCCTGCTCCAAGGGACCCAACCCTAGCAGCCGACCTCCACTAGCCAACTGCCGCCACACTCCAGGCTACTTTAGTTGCCACGTGACACATTATACAACACTTTCTAACCATTTTCCATAATTACCACACCATATTTGATGGGTTTCAGACAGTAGGCAAAAAATAATAGAGAAATATATAAATATATGCCTCTCGGAGAGCCCAGTAAGTTACTGAGAGTATCCTGCCTGCACAGGCAGAGCCTGGCAACCTCCCTGTGGCGTATTTGATATGCCCAAATCAGTAAAGACAACAGGTCTCATTCCCCTGACCCTGAAAGAACCTCCAATCATTGGGAAAAGATGAGTAAGGAGAGGTTGCTAAAATCTCAGGGGTGGGAGAAATGGAGACGTTACTGGTGCCAGCTCGAGTAAATCGATGGACAACAGGATGACAGCGATAGAGTGATAATTAGGGCAAGAATTTTCTTTATACCATCATACCAATGTACAAAGTACAAGACCTAAAACCTTAAACCTTGATAGCTGAGATCAGGACTTAGTTATTTGCTTCTGTTATTTTGCAGAATAGCTCTTTTAAAAAATTAAAAAAAAATTGTTTGGTGGTGGTTGTCGAGGGTGGAGTGGGGGTGTGTTTCTAAAGGGTGCACAGGCAATCTGAGCTTAGTCAGCTAAAGCAGGCCTCAGAAGCGCTAGATGATTTGGGGGCAAAGGGATCAGTGCTGTCTCTGACTATTCCCTGCAGAAAACGGTGGTGAGTGAGAGAGACAAGGATGATGGACTGAGAACAACTGTTTCTTTCAATTTAGCTGGAGACTCTTCAGGGAAAATGCTCATCTTCCTAACCACGTCAATTAGGCAAACACTAAAAACTGCCTGCTGCTCTTTATACTGATAATGTCAGGGAAGAAAGCAGCTGATGTCATCCTGGAGAAGGAATTAATATCAAGAGTCCCATTCTATACTATAGGAAGGCCTTTCCCTCATTTTCCACTCTCGCTACATTGCAGAGGCCTGAAGAGGAAGGGCGGGCCATTAATTATCAAAAAAAGATCAGAAAAAGAAAATGTTCAGAGGAACAGAAACAAATTTTGGAAGCAGTACCCTACTATTGTTTGGAAAAGCATTTCCCAACATTTAGCTGGAGTATCTTCTAATATAATAACTGGAGTCTCTACTGAGGCTGAGAGATAGTCATAAGTGTCACTTGTATCTAATTGTAAACAATAATATACATGGGACAAAGAGAAAGAACAGAAGGTTAGGAACTTGCCTTATATGCAGCTGCTTTGGTCAGTCCTGGTTTGAATCCCCAGAAATGCACTGCCAGGGATAACTCCTGAGCACAGAGTCAGATATATCCCCTGAGCACCACTGGAAGTGGTCCTCAAATCTCCCAAAAAAATAAATAATATGTACTCAGTATTTTAAAAAAAATGACAGAAGAGCCCACCTATTCTTCACCCACAATGAATGGAAACATTCTCAGGGAAATTATTCCTTGAGGTCTGGAAGCAAGAAGACATTCTGGACTGTGCCAATAGTTTAAATACCAAGAGGTAGCTGGCCAAGAAGGTGCACAGACATAAATCGAGCAGTGGCACTGATGTAATTATGGGCTTAGATGATTCCTAGAGCCAGACCGGAAGTTGAACCACAGTCCTTATGGGAAAAGAGAGCAGTATAGAGGCAATTTGAAGAAAAAAGCTGATAAAAGGTATTTTATTAAAAAAAGAAATAAAAAAAGCAACCAACCAACCCCCCTTAAACCTCTAAATAAAACTTCATGCCTGCAGAGGGTGTCTTAGCCTTGGACATGTATGAAACAGGAGGGAGGGAGGGAGGCAGGGGCCACACACGTGAGCCTTTAGCAATCCACTCCCAGGGGCCAGGACCTGGAGGAGAAGCCCTGAGATCCATGTGACTTGTGCACATCTAGAACAGGGATCTCTGGAGGGAATTTCAAAAGCACAGAACATATTTGTGCTCCCTTGACTCTGCTCTCTAGTGTTTCTCTCCTTCTGTTATTGTTTAATTTTGCGGTTCAACATTTTGAAGAATGGTGGGAGGTAACCGTGTTAAGCAATGCTCTAAGAATGAGGTTCAGCTGCAGGCCAGAACTCAGCCTCCCACATCTTTCAAACCCATTGTGATTCCACTGAAAACAAAAGGGAAGGAAGAGAGATGGGAGCACAAGCAGGAACTCACTTTTCTGCCAATCTGGGCAGTACTTTTGACTGGCACAGGGATGTCCATGAAAGGGAACTGGACATTGGGTATCAATAGAAACTCTATCAACTGGAAACTCTACACTGTTTCCAAATGGGAGCCCAGAGACATGGCATGGAAGGGGCACCAAGAGCCAACTTGTGTTGATCCTTGTGAGTCTATTAAGCCAAAGTTATTAAACAGTCAAACATGGGCAGCAAAATTATCCTGAAGAAGGGGATCAGTGTGGAGCACTACAAAATTTGGTCAAGAGATTAGCCAGGAACTAAAGCAGAAGCACATTTTGAAAAGCCCAAGGATACTGACGCGCAAATGAGGAAGTCCAGAAAAACTAGCTAACCATCTTTTCTTCAAGATTAAGAACTTGACATAATTAATATTAAGTACCTGTCCAAAACATTGCCCAAGAACTTTAAAGCATATTATTAACATGTGGCTCAGGAAGGAAAAAAAATTAAATCAGCAAAACAGATTTGAATTCTGGGAAGAATAAGCGATTCATAATTCTCTGAGTAGAATATAATTTATAGGCTGAAATGATGTTTATGAAGGACACTTACTTAGAAGAACCTAAATTACATGCTATAATGTATTTGTTAATCCATAAATAGGCAACATGTACCAGGAATGCTGAATAAGTCTGGAGACAATATTATGCAGAGGATACTTAAATGAATAAACTCCAGTCACCAAAATGGCCTAAGGAGTATAACACTGTTCAATTGGCGGTATATTTTTAAAGAAAGCAAAGGCAAATATTACAGTTTTAAAGATAATATTAAAAACACAGATTCTGAAGATCCTTTAGAAACTGCTAAAATTTTATCCCACTGCAGGAGAAAAAAATGTTATCCTGGACCTAATCTGACATGCTAGCGTGATCCACTACATAGATAACTCACAGGGAAATCTTCAGGTCTTACAGATACTGGAAGGGCAGAATAATGAACAGGTTTTAAATTTTAGGAAGACATGATCTAAACAACTTAGACAAAGGGGTGGAGAAAGACTTTGGACAAGAAGTACAGCAAGGTTAGGAGGTCAGCAAGTTGAACAGTTTGTGAAACTCCACAATTCCATGGGTTAGATTTTGAAAGCTCAAAACATTTTATATTAGTATATAGGCATGTTGTAAATTATAGGGCAAAGGAGTGCACAGTTAGTAACTATTTTAGAGAAGTAAGTTTTCAAAAAAATGGCCAACTATTTGGAAAACACGCTAGCTAGCAGCTCCTTCATGCTGTCCTATCACAGAGTCGAAGTTGAAATATAAAAGACAGAAACTACAAAAATAAAACCATGATGGAAATGTAGGTAAGAGAATCAATAGTGAACATAGAAAATGACAAGAAACCTGCTGGCTACAATTATGAACAGTAAGTAATCAGTATGTTCAAATACAATTTCAAAATTCTGCTAGTAATGCTGTCCCAATTTGGGATCTTGGAGTCTTTAGTTATTGAATTCATAAACCACTTGACATTTACAAGTACTGGAGAGTAATTTCAAGCAATGTTAAGCCTCGAGAATTTAGAAACAAGCTCTTGATTGAGATCTAAAAATATTAAGGGGAACTTACCTGCAGCAAATAACAGCTTTGCACGATAAGGCCAAGTCCAGGAAATACTGTCTTACTCCAAAAGTCAAGGCATACTTTAGGGTTTTCCCATCTATGATAAGGGCAAAGTCATTCTCTTTCTGAAGAGCATCACCCAAGGCTGCACAGTGTCGAGTGAGGGTTTCCCTCGTTCCCTGTGAAATAAAACACCAGACAAACATTGACCTCAAATTTTTTTTTTTGCTCTTATTTGTTCCACAAGGATGCCTCAAGGATGTTTGTAACTACATTTGGTTATTTTTTGTGCTTTTTGTGTCTCAGATGGCGTTTACATACTGCCACTCATGAGCTTTTCATGAATGCCCCATGATGGAGATTGGACAGATAGTATTAAAACCAGTATGCAACACACTTAAAGTTATACATCTATACCTAGCAAGGAAGGGACTCGATCAAAAATTCCTTGTTCCTCTAGAATCTTTGTTCCTGATCCCAGCCATATAATCACACTATGACAAAAACAGTCACAGTAAACTGTTTGGTTCAAGAATAACCAAACTGAGGCTGGAGTGAGCAATAGTACAGTGGTAAGGTACTTGCCTTACAAGCAGCTGACCAAGGTTCCACTGCCGGCACCACATATGGTGCCCTGAGCCCCATCAGGAATGGTAAGCTAGGAGAAAGCTCTTAGCACTGCCAGAGGTGGTTCCACAATAAAAAGAAAAATTAAAAAAAAGAATAACCACATTGTCCGAATTTGCGAACTAGTTTAAATCACTATGAATCAAAGGAGAAGCACTAGAGAATTATTTGTGGGTGTTCTTTCAGAAGTACTCAATGGTACTGAAGCATAATTCCCAGTAACCCAGAGGAGAAAAGGAAGTTACTGTAATCTCTTGCCGCCTCACGAATTAGCTTCTATAAGATTAATTATTGGGGCTGGAGCAATACCACAGCAGGTAGGGCGTTTGCCTTGCACGGGGTCGACCTAGGTTCGATTCCCAGCATCCCATATGGTCCCCTGAGCACCGCCAGGAGTAATTCCTCAGTGCATGTGCCAGAAGTAATCCCTGTGCATCGCTGGGTCTGATGCAAGAAAAAAAAGGATTAATTATCATTTCATGATGCTGTATTTTAGTTGAGAATGGTGGGTAGGTCATCTTGAAAGAATAAAGGAATCCAGTCCATTCATAAAGAATCACTATCAGATACAATTAAAGCCTTTCCTGTCAAGGAAAGTTGGACTTCAGTCAACCCCACACAGCAATAATTACATTTGTCTCCCTCAATCAAGAACAACTTTCCTTCTTTAGAGGAAAAAGGTTTCAAGATATTTTGCTTTTCTTCCCTTAGGACTCTTCCTCTAACCAAATGGCGAACAAGTTTCCTGTCCAAGAGTCCTATTTCAGGAAGACACAGGGGCTTGAGTACATGCTTTGTAAGCCAGAGGCCCGGATTCCAGTCCTGGCACTGCACAGTTCCCCAAGTGCAGAGCCAGAATACTAGTCTCAGCACAGAGAAACATCAGGAACAGCTGACCTCCAGTTACAGCTTAGCTCTGAGTGCTAATATCTGGGCATGTAATTATTCAAATGAGAAACAAAAATATATGTGTGTCAATACTCAATGGGCCTATAATAAAAACAACACTTATGGACTCATTTGTATTATTTAATAAGCCTATGATAAAACAATCCTTAATGACCAATGTGTATTATCCTCATGGAAGATATCATTACTGTTCCAATTTAAGGAAGTGATATAGTCCTTTCACTGTTATTTCATAAAGAAGGGAGCAAAGGCATCAGTGGTTAACATTTTATTTGGGGAAATTTTTTAAAGGTGTTTCTGCATTTGCCTTCATGTGTGGCTCATAGTACGTTCTGGTATTTCAGAGGCTGGTCATCAAAATAATAGAATATGTGGTACCGGAAAGTAAGTCCACCCAACCCTCTGAAATCTGGAAATCACTTAACACTTTCACTGCTCCCTGATGACACTGTGACACAGGGGACCACCACACAGAGGCATTCTTGGTCTATTTTTATGCTAACACTTTACATCATGGCGGGGAGGGGAGTAACTGGTTTAATTTTCAGGCACCACCATCCTATTTTCTGCTGTGAAAGTTATAACCAGGAAGACATAAGAAGGTGAAAAATATCAACGTGGGCCATGCTCACAAACTGATTCTGTTGCCATATAAGCTCATTAACAGCCATGATCCAGAGACTCACAAATAAAACTTGGAAGAGAGCCACAAACTGCAGAGACACTTCTGAATCCCAGTCATTTTCAGTTTATCACCCTATCTACTCCACAGATGTACCAGGAGGAGCAGACAGCATTTAATAGGTTCAGGTAGAAGGCAATGAATCTCAATCCAAAAATAAATGAATAAATAAAAATTAGCACAGAGGCTCAACATGTAGCACTGTACTGTAGCACTGTCCTCCCGTTGTTCATCGATTTGCTCAAGCGGGCCCAGTAACGTCTCCATTGTGAAACTTGTTACTGTGTTTAGCATATTGAATATGTCACGGGTAGCTTGCCAGGCTTTGCAGTGCGGGCGAGATACTCTCGGTAGCTTGCTGGGCTCTCCGAGAGGGGTGGAGGAATCGAACCTGGCTTGGCCAGGATGGGCCACACACAAGGCAAATGCCCTACCGCTGTGCTATCGCTCCAGCCCACTCATGTAACAACATGTTAATAATCTTTTATACAAGGGCTTAATGGCCCTAGGATGAGATACAACAATCTTCACACATTCTCTTCTAAGGAACAGTCATGGTCCTCCCATTTTTCATTGATTTGCTCGAGCGGGCCCAGTAACGTCTCCATTGTGAGACTTGTTGTTACTGTGTTTGGCATATCGAATA
>JAOXYA010000020.1:17102534-17113050 GCA_028565675.1 Sorex palustris
GGTAGCTTGCCGGGCTCTCCGAGAGGGGCGGAGAATCGAACTCGGGTCAGCCATGTTGGCCGCTTGTAAGGCAAACGTCTTACCGCTGTAGGAATGGTCAAAATATTTCACACTGACATTACATGTTGTTGAGGTTACTCGCAAAAGGAATTCTTATTCATTTAAAGTGAGAATGCAAAATATTAGCATCAATTTAGAAGACAGTTCATGATTTCTTACAAAACATACTTTTCTGTATGACGAACACAACCTTTTTGTATTTCCTGAAGTGGGTGGAAAACTTTTGTCCTTACAAAATGTACATGGAGGGGATAATAATATTCCAATACAATGGAATATTATTCGGTGCTAAAAGGAAACAAGCTTTCAAATAATGAAAAGATATTAAGTTATTATTTTTAAGTGGGGGGACATACCCAGCAGTGCTCAGAGATACTGCTGATTATGCACTCAGGACTCACTCCTGGCATGTTTAGAGGACCACAGGGAACAGGGTGGATCAACCAACCTCTCTCGGGCAAATGCAAGGCAAGTACACTTGCTGTACTTTCCCTCTGGCCCTATCTAACATAGAGAACTCTTAAATGCATATTACTATGTAAAAAAGTGAATGTGGAAAAGCTATTATGACTACACAATATTCTGGAAAAGCATAGACCATGGATACAATAAAAAAGGAAGTTGTTATAAGTGTTTAGGGGAGAAAGAATAGAAAAAGTATAAAGGATTTTAGGGACAATGAAAATGCTTTGTATGTTACCCTAATGATGAATATAAAACGTTTGTCCAAATCCTTACAATGCACAAGTGATTAATGATGTAAATAAAGTATTGACTTTGGTGATTATGTGTCAAAATTAATTCCATTCATTAAGTGGCACAAATGTACCACTCACGTGGGGACATTGATAATGGGGTGTGAACACATATGTGCATGTGTAGAAGCGGCGAGTATATGGAAATGTCTGAATTTTCCTTTTATGCTTCTTTTTTTTTGTGAAACTACAGATTCTGTATAATTCTTCATGTTCTAAGTGAGAACCTTGAAAATGACTGCATAATACAATGTCAATGTACCTATAATCTGATACAGAAAAGCAGTTCTTTTCTAGATTCTTCTGTCTTATTTAACAGAAGCAGGACATAGCTGCCTTTTTATCACCCTTTGACTAGAGAAGATAATATTCTTCTGGCTTGTTTTGTCTGAATCTGTAAGGGGCCTCACTTGCAAGTCTAGGACAAATTAGATGAAAGAAACTCAGGAAATTTATCATGGTTTTCTTTAGGTCCCCAAAATCATTGAAGAACTTGCAGGACATTTTGTTTTGTTTTTCTAGGGTCATACCTGGCAATATTCAGGGGTTACTTCTGGCTCTGCACTCAAGAATTACCCCTGGTGGTGTTCCTGGGATCATATAGAATTCTGGAGTTCAAACACGGATTGGCCACATGCAAGGCAAATGCTCCACACTCTGTCTTCCTCTCCAGCCTCTCAGAACATTCTTAACTACTATGTTTATTTATATAATCTAGAGATTTTTAGCTTTGCAATGTCTATAAAATAGGGGAAAATAAGTCTATGCAATTTTTTCACAGTGGAAAAATCTCACAATTAATTTTTCTTTTTTCATTTTAGTAAGTACTGACTATGTTTCACTTCAGTGGTACCACACCAGGTCAGACAACGAGCTTTTAATGTATAGCAAACAAAGCACTCTGTGTGAAGTTTAGCCTTCAATCTTTTGAGTTTTGGTAAAGCAATTTTATCTCTCAACACTTTGGAAGAAGAATTTTACATACTTGCTCTAGATTGACCAATCTTTAAGTTTTGGGCTTGCCTTTTCTTCGGGCAAGAATCATTTTTCTATCTGCCTTTTTTGTAATCCAACTCTCTCCCCCATTCAGTGCACCAAACTATTAGGAGTCAAACTGGTTCTGATCATTCAATGGTTTTGACGTAGCAGAACAAAAGTTTATTTCCAAGGGCAATGGTTGGTAATTTTTATTTCTGTAATATGTACATAATTTGAAGAAAATGTTTCATGTATTGCGAGTGTTCAATAGATCATTATTGTTATTTTTGTTTTACACTCAACTGTGCTCAGGTTTACTCCTGGCTCTGGGTTCAGGGATTGCTCTTGGTGGTTTTCCAGGCACTGGGAATCAAACTCAGGAATCAATATTAATGCAAGACAAGTACCATACCCAATGCACCATCTCTCTAGGCTTCCAAACGATCATTTTTAAAAGGGTTCTAATTTACTAAGAATGAGATTTTTGTTTTCTTTGGGTTTGTGTTGGAGTCACATTCTGTAGCACTCAGGGCTTGCCTTTGACTCTGTGCTCAGAAATACCTCCTTATGAGGCTCAGGGACCATGTGTGATACTAAAGACCAAATGTGGGTCAGTTGAGTGCAAGTGAAGCACCTTATCCACTGTCCTCTCTCTCTCTCTCTCTCTCTCTCTCTCTGGCCAACGTAAATCTTACTGACATTACTTATTTTACTGTCTAGAGAATTAAAGATCTCAAATCATCTACATTTTACCAAATTCTCGCCAGAGAGATTCCATTGGAAATGTGTTGAGAATTGCAAGATTTTCTTCAGATCCATTCCCGGCTTTTCACTATTGGATTTTTTTTTTTAATAACTGGTGCATCACTTTTACAGATCAAATTCCAGTGTCCCTACTGAATTGGATTCCATTTAGACTGCAATAAGAAGGCACTGGGGAGGAATTAAAAAACAGTAATATGGGAAAATACCCCCACATATACTTTTGCTCTGATTTGGGAGTAACTGACACTTTGTGGCTAATATTATTATTGTCTATTATTGAATAACTTAACCTTTTACTCAAGATTCTTCATTTGTAAGTCCTGTTTCCAGAATTATGATAAGACTACTAACTTCTTTTGTACCTTTGGTTCCAAGAATGATGATAATACTTGGTTTCAATCAACTCACTTAAATAATCACTATGATATTTTTTATTATCCTTCATTATTGCTATAAATAATATCCCTACTATTATCCTTTATTACAACTTATAGATACTTGAACAGAACAACCTAATCAACATATTATTTCTATCAGTTTAACAAGTCTGTTGAAGCTTCATCAAACCATATTGTAACCATTAGCCTTCCAAAACTGAAAGATAGAATTAGAAAACAGTATTTTTCTTAAAGCCTGTAAAATAATTCAAGGTTAACTGTCTATCTCAGTGAAAATTCTAAAATTACATCATAAAGTGAAGGCAGATTTTTAAAATTTGAGTTAATAATGCTTAGTTTTTTATACTATTCT
This sequence comes from Sorex palustris, assembly GCA_028565675.1. NCBI lineage: Eukaryota > Metazoa > Chordata > Mammalia > Eulipotyphla > Soricidae > Sorex > Sorex palustris. The sequence goes on from JAOXYA010000020.1 coordinate 17,105,843, forward strand.
GAGAGAAATATCATAAAAGGTGTTCATCTCCGACTTCAAGTAATCAGAGGACTGAGCTCTATGGCTCCTGAAATTTTTACCCTCTCTTATGCTTCTCTTTAATGGAATTTTGTGATGTGTGTTTTTGGGGAGACAGTGAGGTGAATGGAAGATGACGTGGTTTCTGATATAAGAAAGTTTCTTTCCACTCATGCCACCCAGAAGAAATCTCTTGTCATTTATGCTCACCAGTTAGCTTTTATCGACGTTTTCATCTCTTAATTTATAAGTCAATTTCCCGATTGTTTTTGAAAAAGATTTCAATCATCTTGTCAGTTAAAATAAAATTTTAGTGCATTCTCAGATGGTATCTTTTTCCTCTTGTGAACAAAAAATTTATTAGTCAATACTATGGCTATCTGGATCTGATGGTCTCCATTTGGGTTATGCTAAAACTCTAACTTGTTATAACTAATTTACCAGATAGGGATTTGAAAGGAAAATCAAAGACCATAAAACAATTGACTATATTTAAAGAAGAGTCCATAGAAATCATGTAATTCTAATGTATTTTGCTTATTTAAATAAATACATAAAGATCTTTAGTATTTCCTTGTTATTTTGATTAACATGATAATAAAATCTTTCAGAGTATCATTATGCCAATTTTCACAGCCTGATATAAGAACTCAATCCATAGAAATAATCATAACTAACACTAATAGATGAATGCCAGTGCAATGATACAATATAAGGCATATTTACACCATCTAAACATCAGAATACCATATACATACACAGAAAATTCACAAATCCAGAACAAAGAAAATTCAGGGTACATTTGTAGGCTTTGTCTATAACTTTTTGGGGGCTTTATTTTTATTTTTTTCTTCCAAGCAACAAATATATCTTCCCTATGTCTTGTGATTTATTTGTAACATTGTACTCATGCAAAAATAATACTTGTTTATCACATTAACATTTAAACAGCTTTGGATTTGGGTCCTAATATCATCATCTAAAATTTAACTTGATGTTACTTCTTCCATAGTGTCATTTTAATTGAAGTGATAAGATGATTTGTTTTTGGTGAGTTACGGAATCAGAGACATAACCAGTTGACCACAGTTCAAAAAAAAAAGAGAATTCTAAGCTTCTTGGTCATGCACATTTTACTTTCATTCTTGCCAAATGAATGAATCACATGTAACATTTTGATTCATATATTAAAATGTTAATTCATTTTAAAATCATATATCTATAAACAGGAATCAAATGAAATGGAAAGAAAATAGTGTCCCACATCCACTGTTCACACAAGAAAAGAAGAGCAGCTAGAATCACACTGACCATTGTTAGGACATAGTCAGGCGGTGACACTGTAGTAAACATTGACATGTCATTGAAATACTGCAAGCATGTGTTCATTACTATAACCCATACTTCTGTAACAGTTCAGATTGCCACTGACGTTTGCGCTCTGGAAAATAATCAGGGATGTGGATTTTTTTAAAATCCTGAATGCACTTTTTCATTTCTTCTTCCACACTGAGCTTCTCAGAGACTTTCTTTTTGGAAAGATTTGTTTCCCGGGACTTGCTGATGAGTGTCTGAAATAGTTCACTGTTTCTGCGTTTGTCTGGTGGGGGCATCCATTGCACGGGGGCTTTTTTGGAAGGACGATCCAATGTTAAAGTGTTAGGTTGGTGGGATGTTGCCTGCTGCACATTGGGTGGGTTGTCCTGGGGCGTGCTGGCCTCTGAATGGCTGTCACAACTAGATGTGGAGAGCTCATTACAGGAAGTACCACTTTCACTTCCTTTATCTGCAACATTGTCATGTTTTCTATCTTCATGTTCTTGTTTAGGCGATACTGTTTTCTGAGGTGGTCCTAAAGAAGAAGAGAGAAAGGCATATCAGTTGAATATAAACAAGTGAACAAATGGGAACATCCAATTACCTTTTATTGTTTGGTTTTTAGGCAAAACCCCCAAATTCCTATAGCTTATTCTTGACTCTGAGCTCAGGGATCACTCCTGGCAGTGCTCAGCCAGTGGGTGGAATCTGGGTAGGATGAGTACAAGGAAAGCATATTTCTGGAATTAAACTCTGTCTTTTCTACTTTAAACCAAGAGCATGGGGCCTGAGCAATGGTACAGATAGGTAATGTACTTGACTTGCATGTGGATGACCAAGGCTCAATCCCTGGCATCCCTTATTGTCCCCCATCTGCCCCCATTCCCAGCACCACCAGGAGTGATTCCTGAGTTCAAAGTCAGGAGTAATACCTGAGCATCACTAGTTGTGGCCCCCAAACAAACAAATGAAAAACCAAAAAAAAAAAATAAGCATGTATCTTAAGATGAATATGGTAGTTGTTCTATTTTATATTTAAGTAATTATCTGCAATACCCAACATGTTCGAGTGGGCCCAGTAACGTCTCCATTGTGAGACTTGTTGTTACTGTTTGCATATTGAATACGTCACTGGCTGGAGCAATAGCACAGCGGTAGGGCATTTGCCTTGCACACAGCCAACATGGCTGACCAGAGTTCGATTCCTCTGCCCCTCTCAGAGAGCCCGGCAAGCTACCGAGAGTATCTGGCCCACACGACAAAGCCTGGCAAGCTACCCGTGATGTATTCGATATGCCAAACACAGTAACAACAAAGTCTCCAATGGATACGTTACTGGGCCCGCTCTAGCAAATTGATGAACAATGGGAGGACAGTGACAGTGATATGTGTGTGTGTGTGTGTGTGTGTGTTAGAGAGGCATTTATTTTACAAATGGTTAACCAGGTTCAATCCCAGCACCGCATATGGTTCTGAGTACTGCCCAAAGTGATTCCTCTGCACAGAGCCAGAAATAAACCCTAAGCACCTCCAGGTGTGCCCCCCAAGTATATATTTGTATTGATTTGCCATTAGTTTGCTATACTATGTTTGAAGAGTAAAACCTTTTACTTGCATATAAGCTTATATATCACACAACTACCAAGTATCATTTTCCCTATCTCAGCTGATCCCCCTCTACCCAAAACTCCCACCTTCTTTCCCATCCCCTCGGGAGCCACTATACTTTTTCACAAATAAAGCTCTTTCCCAGCTCACAAAGACTCCCCCGATCTAGGCACACATGAACATTCTTGCACCAGTTCTTCTATCACACACGTATATCACAATCAACACTGATTTAACATCTGTCCTAAGGCCCTGCTCTCAAGGAACTTTCAGTTCACTTGAAAAATCAATAAATAGCATTAATTATTTCTTCATAATGGGAGGTCAGAGGACAGCAGGCATCAAAGCAGGAGGAATAAGACCTGACACTGTAGAGTCTGAGGGCATGGGCTTATACAGTGTCTTTTCTTTATATTTTTTTTTTCTTTTGAAGTCACACCTGGCAATGCTCAGGGGTTACTCCTGGCTTTCTACTCAGCATTTACTCCTGGTGGTACATGGAGGATCATAAGGGAATTGGGGGGGAGGGGTGTCAAACCCAGGTGAGCCACATGTAAGGCAAATGCCATACGACTATACTACTATTGCTCCAGCCCCATAATGTCCCTTCTTAATTTTTGTACTTTATGTAGAAGTGTGGGTACAAGCATGATTCAGGGCTAACTTATCCATCCATATGGATCGAGTAATGCACTATTCTACAGGGTGTCATTCTCTGGTTGCAGTGCACTGTCCTTGTAGAAAATGACACAAACTAATCAACATCTGTCCTATTTATTTCAGAGTCTATTGTGGTGCTAGAGGGTAGCTCAGCGGTAGAATATTCACCTTGCATTTGTGAGGCCCTAGATTCAATCCCTGTCAACAAGCCTCTCTTTCCTCACATCACAAAAGTAGGGGCCCTAGAGATAGTATAGTAGGTAGTGATTTCCTTTTATGTAGCTGACCTGGGTTTGAGCTTCATCACCCTATACTGTACCCTGAGGCAGCCAGGAGTGATTCCTAAGTGCAGAGCCAGAAGTAAACCCTGAGCACAGCTGCGTGTGGGGAAGAAAAAAAAAAGAAAAGAAAAGAAAAAAACAAACAGGTTTTGTTGTAGAGATAAAAAATTTTAAAAAATAAACATGTGGGATTTTTGTTTCAGAGAGCTATAGCCATGCAGTAGTGGTTACTACAGGTTCAAATGAAAAGTCACTTAGCATATCATTAGAGGAAAATTGTATAGAACAAGGAAAAGGAAGCAACACTTCTGAATGACTATAATGTGGTAATATTTTAATTGATTTCCATATATTTTCCCATAAAAATTATTAAAATGGTTCTATCTATACTCCATAGCTGGCAAGAGGGCAGAGGGCAGGGTTTAAAATCAGGTCATTTGACTCCAAACTCTAGCACTTCATAATGCTGGGTATTTTATTTTGCTTGTGTTAATGTCATTATCTTGTGATAGTTCTCTTACTTCCTATCCTATCTTCTCCTAGAAAATAAATTGCAATTTTCTCAGTACAGTAATCTGTCCCCCTGCCCACTTTTTCTTTATTCCCAGGGACTGTAAACAGCATGTTTCAAGTAGAGTGGAATACAATACAACAGAATTCACATTTCACATACAGACTTATGTCTTTGCCAACGAACTTGTGAGCCAAAAGGCACTGAAAAATGAGAGATATGAGACTGAACTACATAAAACTGCTGATAATAATCTACCACTTGGGATATAAAAAGGTAGTTCTTCTATTTGCCTTACTATTTAGCAATTTATCTACTACTTAACTTTTAATATTTAATAAATATATCCTCACTTCAGCTAAGATTTTTAAACCACAGAAGCATTACTGCATGATATGAAGTCTTTAACATTGGGTGTTTTCCCACATAAATTACACCAAAGTCCAACTCTGGAGCTCTAAGAAGCAGCTGCCCCTGCTCCCAAGCATTCTGTTGTCCCTTCCATCGCCCTGAATGGAAACACAATGAGTGGAGGTTGCAAGTTCTCGGTAACTTTGGGTTCAAAAGTGTCATCTTTGCATGCTCCTTCATCTTCTCTGAATGTGCCCTGTAAAATCACCTCAACATAATGACTCTATTTACTTCCTGGGTTTATTATAAAAGTTCAAGAAGGTGATAAACAAGGGACCATAAAATCCAAACACATAACCAGTTCTTCTCGTAAGGTCTAAATGTCCATGACCTAAAGTCTTAGCAGATGCTGAATGCAGTTTTTTTTTACAAAGGACTTTCCAAAGATCACCAGAGCTAAACAAGAACTCAAGATACAAATCTTAGGTCTCCTTAGCTGATGTTTGAGGCCAGGTTCTTTTTAGCAGGTTTTCTTGGCCAGTTGCATCACAAAATTGACTTTTTAAACAAAACTAAAATACCCTTAAAATGCTTAAGCCCTGATATGAGGTCTGAGAAGATCCCTAAGCCTGGGTGATAGAACCTATACAGAATGAGTCAGTCCCCAGAGCAACGTGGGCCCATGTTTCCAATGAAGCAAAGAATTAGCTCTTCATAATCTATGGAGAATATATTCACAATGGATATAAGTAGGATGATGAGGGAAAGGTTGGATTCTTTATGGAAAAATGAGAAATAAGAAAGCATGCATTGGACCATGGAGTACATCATATCTTCCTATCAAACATTAAAGGAACACAACCAAGAGACTGTGCCCATAGGAAAGATTGTTCACAGTTGTGATCTAAGACTTTAGTGTAAATGTTGATTCTGGGGACCCGGGAAGAGTCCTGGGAATAGATGTCTCTCTTAAAGATGCCCGAATCCTACCTATGTATGAAAATTTTTCCATAGCATCAAGTCTCACCTTTCCTTGATATCTCATTTTTAAATGTTATTCTCCTGAAAAACAAAAGCTCTCTGCCTTTGTGAGATCACCATTGGCCCTGTTACGAAGAAAGAAATATGAAGGAGGAGTGGTCCATGGAAGAGATGAGGCAAAGGGCAAAGGAAGACTAGAGACTTTTACTTATGCTAGTGGGTGTTCTCGGGATTGAAGTCTCTAGTCTTAAGAAACAGATTTTCTAGGGTAAATGGCCCCCAATCTAAAGGGTCTGGGACAGTGGCCAGCTAGATTTAACTGGCGTGCACTGAACTCTTCACTAGGGGAAATACAGCTACTACAAACCAGGACCAATGTCCCAATTGCTCCTGGTAGAGTTCAGACTGCATGGCCAAGTTTTATGAACACTGATTCTGCCAAAACTACTTAGGGTTATGATCATATAATAGCTGGCGGAAAAGATGTTTTTCAGGTGTATGTAGTGAAACAGAGAACCTGAAAACAGAACTAGATATGCCACTATTATTCAAGGCAAGATTACAAGAATCTCATCATATTTTCAGATTAGCTCAGTTCCCCATTATCAAGATAAAAATCAATATTTGTTTAATGAATTCTAACAGGTAAAAGGGCAATAGATAGTCATGGATAGATTTTGGTAAACTTATGTTAACAGCTAAGAAGATGAAGTTGCCACCATGTGTGGTAGTTTTAGCTAGTTAACACAATCTTCCCAAATCTCTTCTTCTAACATTTACTCAAATAGACAGGTATATTGTATAGTTACAAGTTCTGTAGCCTCTAAAGAACAAGCCCACACAAAATCACAAAAGGGCAATGGAGAGAAAAAGAACAGAGGGCACTGGGGGGTGCTTACCAAATTTATTCTTATATCCTTCTTCATTAATGATTAAACAAAAAACACCACCTTCATGAGATTCTCAGATAACTCACTGGGGAAATGTGAATGCCTAGGAGAACCAAATCCGTACATAAGAAAGAGACAAGGAGGCCAGCGAGATTGGGCAGGATACAACATTGATGGTTTGCAATTCAATGCACTGGAGGGAAATAGATCAGAGAGCACAAATATTTAATGGAGGACGGAAAACTGGAAATCAATAAGAACTAAAAAGACCTCAGGGTGATAATAAATAGTTAGTGGACTGGAGACATGTGCCTGTCATTGAGAAGTGCCCAAGCAATATTGGGAGCCAGGAGGCCAGAGGCATTTTCTTGAGACACAGGAGCTGCCGCTGCAATTCCTTCTAAGTCAGGTGGACTCCATCCCAAAATGATGCAGCATGTGGCTGATACTTGCAGGGAGCTCAGGGCTGAGCAGTTAGGATGAGGGAAAAGGAGGAGGCCCTAAAAGGAGGAGGTGGAGGAAAAGGAGTAGGAAAGGGAGGAAGAGGAGGAGAAGGAGGAGGAGGAGGAGGAGGAGGAGGAGGAGGAGGAG
>JAOXYA010000020.1:17184734-17194880 GCA_028565675.1 Sorex palustris
GGGAAGGTCCCAAGCAGGTAGAGGAAAAGAAAAGGAGAAGGACGGAGCCCCAGGTTCTGGGATCAAGCTAGAGCCTGTCCCGGGCCTGCCAGGAGCACTTCCTCCTCCTCCTCCTGCAGAAGAACCTTGTGCCAGCTACTTCATCCTACCCCCAAGTGGTGCTCTGGGTGTGGTGAACATTGCCCCTCCCCCACCATCAGGTTCTGGGCCACACCTGTTCCATCCCATGGGGCCACTCCCTCCTTTCATGAGGGCTCCAGGACCAATCCATTATCCTTCTCAGGACCCTCAGAGGATGGGAGCTCAGGCTGGGCAATGAAAGTTTTGTATCTCACTGATTCAATAAAATAAAAATGTGTCTAAAACAAGGTTTTTTTTGTTTTTTTGTTTTTGTTTTTTGCTTTTTGGGTCATACCCGGCAATGCACAGGGGTTACTCCTGGCGGTGCTCAGGGGACCAGATGGGATACTTGGAATCGAACTCGGGTTGGCCATGTGCAAGGCAAACATCCTACTCCACTGTGCTATTGCTCCAGCCCCTAAAACAAAGATTTCTTATACGGATTGTAGTGACCTGAGTGTGATTTAACACTTCTGAAGTCACACCCCAGAAAGGCAAGTCAGAACAGGCACCCAGCACAATCCAGGTCTTTCCTCTTTTCCTCACTTACGGCTAAGGGAATTGCTGATAATGTTCCTTCTATGCTACCAAAAAGACAAAAACTAAAGTTCTTATTTCTATCAATCAGATGGAAAAAAATATCCTGGAGTGCATCACTGAGAAAACCTGGTGCCTGGGATAAAATAATTTAAGAATTTCCTATAAAACACTCACAAACGGACATGAAAATGAATTGGAGAGTACTGGGGCAGAAGACGTGGGACTCCCGAATGGAACTCTGTTCACTGAGATGGGACAGAAGCTGGGCCTCCCCCAGGCTCTTTCCGTGTATCTCGAGCCAGGGTGAGTGGGCCACCCATTATGGATTTGTTCAGAATTGCTCCCGCAGAACAGGGGACCCAGAAGATGGCATTTCCTGAGACCAAATCTGGGCCTGATTTAAAGTAGTTTATGAAATTAACCCATGGTTGATGAAGGGACTCGAGACCAAGATTTGGAAAGTTAAGAAAAGTGTCTACGTGGCATCTAAGGAGGGACCAAGATCCCCATGGAATTCTGGGTTACATGGGAGACTTAATTCTATTCTCCAGTTTTGGAGAAGTACAGTGGAGGAGAATATTAGGGGTAAGTTGTTGGACTCCACGCCCAGCTGTGGGGCAGGTGAGAGCCCTTCCCACCCACCAAGGGACCCAGTCCCAGCAGCCGACCTCCACTACCCAACCACCAGGCCGCTTTGCGGCCCCGCAACACATAAGACACTTCCTACCCATTTTCCACAATTACTACACCATTATCTGATGGGATTCAGACAATAGGCAACAAATCAGAAAAATGGAGAAAAATATATAAATGTATGCCTCTTGGAGAGCCCGGCAAGCTATCGAGAGTATCCTGCCTGCACGGGCAGAGGCTGGAAAGCTCCCCATGGCGTATTCGATATGCTAAATACAGTAACAACAACAGGTCTCATTCCCCTGACCCTGAAAAAGCCTCCAATTATTGGGAAAAGACAAGAGGCTGCTAAAATCTCAGGACTGGGAGGAATAGAGACGTTATTGGTGTCCACTTGAGTAATTTGACGATTAACCGGATGACAGTGATACAGTGAAGTTGTTCTTAGCTCCTCCCATACCCAAGTCCTGAAAGAGACTCAACAGGTTTCCAGTAGAAATGCACTCTCAAGAAATATTTCTGATGTTGATGAGTTAATGTTCCCTACAGAGAGACCCCCAGCTCTTCTACATAGCTCCACACCCAGAGCATCGGATAAAAGGGATGTGGGTGACGAGCCCACTGCCACTTCCTCGGATTCTCAGTCTGAGAGTGACTCAGAGAGGAGGCTTCCTGCCTCTCAGCCAAGCAGCCTCCAGACCACTTGGGACGAGCTCCCCATCACCCTATCCAGCTGGAGGAGAAGCAGCCTCCATCTTGTCAAGGGTTGGATCATCAAGAATGGATTCACTCAGCCGTTTCAAAAAGGCCCTTGCTTCGTACAGACCTACTTCTTTTCAGTACACTGTAGGGAAAATCTTATAAGATGGAGCAGAAGTGCCTATTGGGTACCCCACATTTTCACGTGATTGCTAACATGTGCTTAAGCCCTTTTCAGTACACTGTAGGGAAAATCTTATAAGATGGAGCAGAAGTGCCCATTGGGTACCCCACATTTTCACGTGGTTGCTAACATGTGCTTAAGCCCTTCTCAGTATTGCAATGGAGGATATGGCTCAGAGATGAAGTCAAGGCAAAACTTGATTTAAGTCATTCTGGATGAAGGTTTTCAGAGGCTGAATCGACTTATGAGATGTTAATAGGCTAAGGGAAATGGCACAAACCAAAAAGGCAAGTCACCTTGCCTCGTGCCGTTTTTGCTCACGTCCATGAAGCAGTACTATGGGCTTGGGAGAAAGATTGATGCAGATGCTGAATTTAAAGGAAGGTATACAAAAATTGAGGCCTCAGAACCATCTGCAGACTTTATAGGGAGGTTGATGGATGCAGTTGATAGGCAGGTTAACTGTAAAGTGACACAGCAAAACCTGTTGGAAACTGGCTTTTGAGAATGTGAATGAATATTGCCAGGCTATTTATGTGCCCCGTTAAGGAAAAGGAGGACATAATGGGGTACATGAAGGAGTGTAAACGTTGATTCTGTTAATCGGGCACAGATGAATGCTGTTGAGGCCTAAGCAGTACAAAGACAAGCTCAGAATACGTGTTTTAAATTGTGGGAAATCAGCTCACTTTCGAAAGGATTGCAGGGAACCCCCTGCTTCTTCAAAAGCACCACCCAGGCGCTGTGCACAGTAAGAGAAGCACCTCCCGGGCCCTGTCCCCGGTGTAAGAGGGGAAATCACTGGGCCAGGGAACGCCATGCCAGATTTGATCGGTTAACCGATCCCGGAAAACCAGCAAGGGGACCAACCCCAGGCCCTGTAAACCGGAGGACATTCTGGACTGCAGCCCCGCTTCCCAATACAGTGTTCCAGAGCGCCAAGCAGTAGATTCTCTTCAGCCAGTCACAAAAGGGAGCACAGCCTTGGATAACCCCTGCCCAGTGTCCCTACAAATTAAATTCTGGTGTAAAGGGACCAATTCCGTGGAGCACTCTTAAGGAGAAGCAGTTTGACTATTAAGGGAGTTACTGTTCAGACTGGGGTCATTGATTCAGATTGTGTTGGTGAAATAGTAATTGTCATGGTGCCAACTGTTTGGACATTTGATAAGGGGAGAGCATATTTTTCAGCTTCTCTTACTTTTGTTATGCCCGGTCAATCCACTCGCCCTAGGACAAGTGGTTTTGGGAGCACTAATTCTTTGATTGTTGTCCTCTTAGAGAGGGCAGCCACCCTCTTGTAATTCTTGAGATCCATGGAAAGAAATTTAAGGAAATGATTGACTCAGGGGCTGATATCTCACGTCATCTCTACCCAATATTGGCCCCAGAACTGAGCCGTGCAAGGCAATACCCTGTGGCTTGCATGGAGCGGGCATGATGCTTTCTTCCCCTGTCCGGCAAGTGCCAGGCAGTTGTATTGGCCACATTACAGCTGTGGTGTTACAGCCACATTCCAGCTCTACATAGCTCTCATGCCTCTGAACTTACGGGGACGAGATTGACTTGAACAATGGCAGAGTTTAGAATTCCCACTCCGCCTCCCCCTGTAGCCTGATCCTGAGGGCACCCCATTTTAATAGGGGACACTGCAGCTTTATGCCCACCATCTCTCTATTTAGTGCACATGGAGAACATTAAAAAGGAGATATTTCCCCACTTGAATGTATTGGGGGAAACTCCTTGTAGGAAAAAAGTCTATGTGTGTGGGTTTTTTTTTTTTTTTTTTTTGCTTTTTGGGTCACAGCTGGTGATGCACAGGGGATACTCCTGGCTCTGCACTCAGGAATTACCCCTGGCAGTGCTCAGGGGACCATTATGGGATGCTGGGAATCGAATACAGGTGAGCCGCGTTCAAGGCAAATGCACTACCCGCTGTGCTATTGCTCCAGCCCCTCTGTGCTTATTTTTAACAGGTGACAGACCCACCGAGAAACTCTGGGTCCCACTAGGTCTCATCTGGAGCTGAATTCATCTGCCGGGTTTAGCCCCTTGACCGCCAGACACTCATCAAGCTCTCCAAACTCCAGTCCAAATGAATTTCAGCTGGAAGTTGCAAGGAAATCAGAAGGGTCAGCATCAGAGGATCTAGCTGATGCTAGCTCCTTTATATGACATTACAATTTGTTCGACTCCTGATTGAATCTCTACATAACACTACCGCTCCTGTTGCAGAAACAGCATGGCAAACCTCACCGAGGCAAACCTCACCGAGGCAAACCTCACCGAGGCAAACCTCACCGAGGCAAACCTCACGAAGGCAAACCTCACGAAGGCAAACCTCACGAAGGCAAACCTCACGAAGGCAAACCTCACCGAGGCGCAGGAGTTCATCAAAACGTGGCAAAATGACTTCACCTCTGGACAGTGCGGGCTACTGCCAACCATGCTGTCGAGCAGTGACTGGACACTTCATAACACTGCTCAGTTCAGGGGTGGGTTGAAATTTCTACTTTTTGTGTGTGTTTTGCAAGGAGACTAGGATGACGGACCTATGAGGACTGGGGCTACTACTGCGCCACAAACAGGGGGAGAGATCGGGCTACCCTGGGGAGGGAGAGAAACTGACAAAGCCCCTCCTGGGGCTCTATTCCTCCATTCCCTGTTCCTTTGTCCACCCGTCCCTGTTGACCAGCCTGGGGAGGGGACTCTCGGCCACTGAATGCTCGAGAACCATGCATGCACCCTTCGCTGTTTTTCTGTTGTGGAAACTCAGTAGCAAGGACTGGACTGGTGGCGGAATTGGAGTGTTCCAATGAGGGAGAAAGTGCGCGCGCCTCCCCCCCACCCCCCAAGACAGTCCTAACCTGGCTTGGGGAGGAACTGGAGGGTCCGACTTCCCGAGGTGCTGGCCAGAATGCAGCAGACCCCACCCTGCAGCCAGGAGGTAAGGGTCCACTTTCCCCAGTAGGGACGCAGGATTTTAGGGCTCTCCCACTGCTACTGCACCAGGCCCACCTGTTCAAACAAGCTGAAGCCTTTAGCCACGGGCAGGCAAACGTTTCAGAACTAGGCCCAGGCCACAACTGCAGGGAAGTGTCCAGAGAGGGACCAAAGTCTAGAAGTTACCGGGGGGGGGGGTTGTCTGGAGGCTAGAGAGGCAACCAAGGCTTTACACCCGCTCTGGCCACCCCATCCCACATCCAGAGAGCCAGGTGTCCTGGACACGGAGCTACTCATGGCATTCAGTTCCCACAGGCCTGGAACAGCACAGAAGCCTCCAGTGATGGGGTCCCGAAGAAGTATTCAGCTCATGGCGCTGGTTGGTGCTTCGTTCAGCCTTTCCAAGGGCATCAGTGGCAAGGGACTCTGTCCCCAAAGTCACTGAGTGGCGAGGCACCATTGAGGGCCAGTGCTTCCTGTTGGGCAACCCCGAGCTAGTTTGAGTCTAACAGATATGGGGAGTCCAGAACTATGCTGAGATGTTAGTGTGCAGTCTCTGGTACCTGCCCTAGGTGTACCCCCATGGCTCTGCTCCCAGCAGTTCCAAGAGCCAGGAACCCATATTCTGCCACAATGGGGGTGGTCAGCACAGGACTGGGCACCTCCACTATACTCTCCCATGAAGTCAGAGGCATTTGTGACTGACCATGAGGGTGAGCCCAGGCAACATGGTGTGACTCCCTCTGAGCCTTTGGTTTCTTCAGATGAAGGTTGGGGGCCTGGAACAAGGGCCTTGCACACTTGGCAAACCCTTGTTACAGCCCTAAGTCCTGCTCTCCCACCCAAAGCCAAATTGGTTTTCAAGGTCATGGCCCCTTTAAGGAAGAAAGCGGGCTTGCGGTACACTAGGAAGGTCTAGGATAGAGGGCAAGAGGAGAAACTCTTGGGGCCACATAATCCTGGGTACCCCAATTTCTCCAAGCATCTGGAAGCTCACGGGCAACTTAGTCTCACAGCATTTTCCCCCTTGAGTTCAGGGGGAGCAGCCCCACAGAAGTGTAAAGAGGAACATCATACCCACTAAAGATTCAATCATGGGCAAGGAATCATCCACTGAAATAAATGCTTGCCCCTTGAGGTACAGGTAGAGCCACTCGTTGCAAGACAAAACATGAAGTCTGCAATGAACCTGAGCTAGAGGAGATGGAGGCACACGAACTTGCCGCTAGATCCAGCATGGCTCCTGGAGAGGAATAGACCCTCAGCCTCAATCGTGAGAGGACCATAGTGCTCTCTTCTACACTAAGGTCTGTTGAATATTCACCCAAGACACCTGACGAGTCAGTTCTCAATGCACATGCACACTGATGACCATGGTGAAAGATCTCTCTGCGTTCGTCTCCAATATAGCACCGCAAGAACGCGTTGACCTGCGATCAGCACTCAAACCTGTAGACCGTCCTCCAACTGCATCATCTAGTGCTCCACAGCATGTGCTACTGAAGGATTTGTTTGATACAGACGACTTTCTAGATGGCAAATATGGTTAACTCGATGAAACTAAGAAAAAAAAAAGCACAAAGAACACCTGCACCCCCATCTCAGCGCCTGGGGCAGCTTCCGGGACATAGGGCCCCAGCCAGTCAGGATTCAGGCCCCTGGGACCCAGCCCAGCTTTTACAGAAGACTTTTGTTTTAGTTGAATTAGTGATACAAAACTTTAGAAAATGAAAAGCACACTCCACTGTGGTGCAAGTCACCGAGAAGGCACCTATAAGCTTTCCGGAAAAAAAATTGATGGGGAATAGGACAGGAGTTTTGGGCCACACCTGGAGGTGCCAGGGATAAAAACCAGGGTCAACTGTGTGCAAGGCAAGTGCCCTTTTTTCACTGCACCATCTCTTCGTGCCTGCGCTCCGCCTTGTTCTGAAGTCCAGGTCTGGGGTGTGGTTGGCCAGGGAGGGATTATAAGGGACCGATGGGGCAGAGATGGTCCTCACATAGCTGAGCCCTCCAGAACCTGCTTAGAACTGTCCAATACAGCTGTCTCCAGGACCACTGCCCACGTTGCACAATCAGCTCACCTTGGGGGCCTACTTAAATTGTCAACACAGACCATCCCCCCTTTCAAATGCAGAGACAACCCTAGGTTCGGGGCCATCTCCAGCAGCCCTTGGGGATCATGTGATGCCAGGGATTGAACCTGGGCCTCTTGGCCATTGGAGGCCATTGTCTGGTCACCAGAGGGGACACTTGAATGTCCCTGTAGCCCCTCCTAGCTGTGGGAGGGATTAAAGGGACAAACACCAAGACTCCTGGGGTTGATCATCCTGAGCTTCCCAGTTGAGGATCAGTCAAGTCCTAGAACTTAGCATCCTAAAAGGTGAGTGGACATCCTTGAGGCATTTTTGTAGGAGATTATATATTGGGTCCTCAGCAGCTGAGGACCTCTGGAGCCAGCCACGGCCATGCTGGGACCACTCTCCACACGTCCGGACAGGCCTTATGCATGAAAGAACTGGCAGAGGAACCCAGGCATTCGGGTCCCAGGGCTGAGGTCTCCAAGCCTACTCGGATTGGGACTGGGCCTTCTCCAACCAGACCCCCCATCTTCCAGTAAGTAGGTGTCACACCCACCAGCTGCCACCAGTGCCAGGTTGGTCCCATCAACGACCAAGATGCAGAGACTATAAAACCCAGCTCCTGGAAGCGCGTCGCCGCACTTGCGGCTGCACGACATCTTATTATCTTATTTTTCCTTTGGAGAACTTGCAGGCTATCAAAAGTATCCTGCCCACACGGCAGAGTCTAGCAAACTTCCCGTGTCATACTCAATATGCCAAATACCAGTAACAATGATGGGGCTCATTCTCCTGATTCTGAAAGAGCATTGAAATGGCTCTTTTAAAATCTCAGAGCTAGGAAGGAGACATTACTGGTGCCTGCTCAAGGAAATCGATGAACAACAGGATGATCGTGATCGTGATCCCTTCAATGCATATCCCCCAGAGAAAGTTAGTTTAAGGGTTTTCTATTAATACTATATACCTGTGAGTGTTAGAATAGCCACTGTTGAGTCTAATATGTGGCAGATAATAGTCCTGAGGCATGTCCTCATTCCAGCTACACAACAACCAAGACACAGATACGCTTAATATTCCATTTTAATAAATGGGGACACCTAGACTTAACTGTAAGATCAATGTTACTGGCAGAACTAGGAGTAAAATACTGGTTTATTTCTGCAAATCCTATTTCATAGCTATGTGAAATTTCCAAGCTTTCAATTATTTGCTTAACAATTATGTTCTAAGTTAGAATGCTGAACTTACCAGAAAAATAGAAAAGCTTTAGTACCTGTACCTAAACTAAGATATTTGCTTCCTAGTATCAAGCACAAAGATAAGTGATCTTGTAGACCCTATTTCACTTAGCATACCAAAAGCACAAACTGGTCAACTGTGAACAAAAATAGCTTGGCTCTTTGTCTCTGATTTATGACATGCTAAAGGAAGGTAGTCTGCAATAACCAGTACTTAATTCCAAGAATTGACTGGAAGATGATGCTGGTTCACTAGCCTAAAAACCGTTCCTAACAGTGATTTGTTGCACTATCAACATACGCTGTTGAAGTAGCATGCTTTATCCTAAACAATTGCATTTATTACTTCAGTTATCAGGTGGGGCATCAAAGTAGTTGCTCCGGGATTCTGAGGGCCCCAATAATTCTTGATCACCTGGGCCAACAGGTCAATACAAGGGCCAAAGGATGCATTGCTGCATCACCTGGGAGAGGCCAGAGGGGTTCTGGACCTTGTGCTGGGAATTGGACTTGGGGTCTGTGGAGCCTTAATCCAACTCACCATCTTCTGCCTTGCTGAAGTATTTATGTTTAAAATCATCTTTCACAAAGACCTCTACCTTCTTACACCAGATAGCTTAAAAGATGCTGAGGAAAGGAGAATACTGTTTAACCCTCCTGTTGAACAAGACTGAGAATTTATGGGCATTATGTCCTTTTTGAAAACCAGTTACATTATAGCATCAAACAAAATATAAATGCAGACACAGCTACCAAAATAACGGTTGTGATCTTTCCGATGCATGTAATCTTCAATTTCTGGAAATAAAATGTAGATAACTTAATTTTTTATTAATAAGCTTTATTTGAGTTAAAGATAGTAAACAATGTACTTTTATTTGCAGTTTTATGATGCAAATTGTTGCAATTTAAAATAGTTTACAGTAATTAGTTTAATATGTACTAAGTCATTTTATCTTTATATATAAGGAATAAAGCTAGTAATTTATGATAATTAACAATAATTTGAAAATTTTCTATGGAATTTCCCTCGAGTGAATTACTAGTTATAAAGCTCATTATTGCCAAAATACTTCTTTTAAGAGCAATAACCCAAGTCATTAAATGAATATAAGCACATTTATAAAAAAGTGCTAGAGAAGAATGTGCACAGAAAACATGCACGTATACTTTCCAAAAGAACATAAACTGTACTTTTAGGCACTGTCTTCTCTTAATTCTGTATATAACAATCTATAGGAGGACTTTCAATGTCCATGTGCTATTGCAGAAGATGATTAAGGCAACCACGTGCAGAAAGCCTGTGTGAAATGCACACAAAATATACTAGTGTTCCAAAACTAAAGATTTGCTATGATAGTTTGGTTCCCGAAGGGTCTTGGAGTGTCTTCATGTGATTAAGAAACAGATTTAAGAATGTCATTACAGTAATGAATGAATGGTACATAAAGAATCTTTACCTTAAAATGAGTCTTTAAATTTTAAACAGGCGGATATTTCATTTCTATCATGTTTTACAGGGTAGTTATGTGATTTCATTCGATAAAGAGATGATTAGTTGAGAAAGTCACTGACTTCTAAACCTTAGTATAAAATGGACAATGTGGAATGTTTTAACATAAAGATGTTGGAAGCCAAAAACTGACAATCTTAAAAAAAACTCTCAAGTTTTATCATATTGCATAGCTGAAAATTCATTTCCTGC
>JAOXYA010000020.1:17422721-17434918 GCA_028565675.1 Sorex palustris
ATTTCAAAAATACTCGGAATAATCTGTGTTGGCAGGGATATGGTGAAAAAGGAACTCTCATCCATTGCTTGTGAGAATATTGTCTAATCCAATTCCCTTCCTTTAGGGAACTGGAATGATAGCACAGCAGGTAAGGTGCTTGCCTTGTCTTACAGCTTGTCTGGATTGAGGCTGGTCTGCATTTAATTCCCAGAATCCCATATCAATCCCCAAGAACCCCAAGGAAAAATCCCCAAGTGTGGCATCAGGAGTAACCCCAGGCATCAATGGGTATGTCCCACAAACCAAAGACAATAATAAGAACAAAGTAAGATGTGTGGTTCTTGGGATGAAAACCAGAATTTACCAATGCAAGAAATGTGCTTTGCTGCTGGCCCATGCATGTCCTGGGCTCCTCACAGAAAATGTAAAGGAATCTACAAAAACATGTGGAGCTTATAGTTCAAAACTCTAGCACTCTAGATTTAACCCTAAACTATAACACTTAGAGTCATAGTCCACATGGTATTTTAGTTAATAACGCATTGCATAAAAACAGTAACTTCCTTCTTGGGAATGGAGTTATCACATTCATGATAACTTAGTTGTAATATACTCACATTGTAAATCACACTTTGGAGTTTTGATCTGATGTTTGAAAACACGTTTTTGTCCACAAAATTTTTGGAAAATAAATTTGCAGTAGAGAAAGTCACAGCAACAGTACAGAGCCGTGAACCATAAGACAATTTTCGCTGGTCTTTCTACACTTGAGAACCCACCAATAAATAATTGACGAATATGATGAAAGGAACAACCAGTCTCTCATGAAAATGGGAAATTTAAATATGGAGATTGTAGACATAGGTATCTGCCTTAAATTTTATATTTGTTTGTGGACTTGGGTCTCTATGACCAGGTGTCTCTCTAAATGAGTTTGCGTGTGTGTGTGTGTGTGTGTGTGTGTGTGTGTGTGTGTGTGTGTGTGTACGTCTATGGTGGCTGCATTATGCTGCTTGCCCCAGCATCACTTCCAGGTTGTCAGGGGTAGAGACAGGAATCTACCTGGGACATCTGGATATGGTGTGCTTGGTGTCCAAGAGAGACCCTGGGAACTTGATTATCTGATTTGTTTCTTGTGTGCCCCCATGTTCTTGTGTAAGCCGACTTTCACTGCATGTGTGCTTATTTTTAATGGGCTGAAGAATAATTCTTTGACAGCCGCTGAAGGTGTCCCACAGATATGAATACATCCGTTTATTTGGAGACTCATGCTGCTGGTGTGATAGGTCAGAGTTTTAGAGAGGAGACACAGGATGTCTGATGTTCCCTGGGGCCTTCAGGCTATGAAAGAGGAGATAAGAGCAGTGTAGGTCTGTAGTGTGGTTGGGGCCAGCAGCCCATGAAGAAATATTCCTACTTTTAGGTTTAATTAGGCTCCCAGTGTGTGTAGATTGCTGGAAATGTAGAAATACATGGAAATTAGATCTTGATTTAAGGAGCAGAATAGGTTCACACTGAGAGCTCAAAGGAGGGAAAGATGAAAGCAAGGATGTTGAGTTGTGCAGGTACCACTTTTACGAAAAGGATTTGAGAAAGTACAGAAGGGGCAGATGGATATTGAAACACCAGAATAGGTGAGAAGTTGGAAAGGTACCTAGGGAAAGGAAAGTGGTGGCCTAGAAAATAATTAATTTTGCCTGATGTTGGAGGATGTGAAAGTAGAGCCTGGGGAAATTAGACTTGAAAAGTTTAAACTGGAACTTTCGTAGTGAACTTAATATAGTAGTTACAGATGTTGCTTAATAATGATGTACATATGAAATTTATATCATGTTATAATGCAACATTACTTCAATAGATAATTATTACAAATTTGTTTAATAATTGAAAAGATGCCATTTGCAAATATTACATGCTGTATAATCCAAAAAATATGACATCCTGGAAAAGTCTAAACTGGTAGAAATAAAAACATCAGTTGGCACTGAAGGCTTGAGGGCAAGGGAATAGATGGAGTACAGGTAATTTGGGGGCAGTGAAGTTGTTCTGCATGTTCCTATAATGAAAGATGCCTGCCATTATCCACATGTTAAAATTCATAGACTATAAGAAGACAAAAAATAAATCCTGGTGCAAACTATATACTTAGCTAATGATAATATATACTGATCAATCCAGTTGACTCATCAGTTCTACAAGTGCACCACCCCACATACAAGATACTAAAAATAGAGATTAAGATTAAGGATTGTCATATATGAGAACTCTCTCTACTTTTGTTCATATTTCTTTTTTCTCCAAACCTAAAACTGACTCCCGAATAGAGGCCCCAGTTGCCTGTACACTGCCAACACTGGCACCACATCTGGTTTCCCCAGGTCCTGATGCAGGAGTGACCAGGAGTAATCCCTCAGCACAACTAGGTATGGACCGAGAAAAAAGAAAAACAGAACTAAATCCCCCAAAACAGTCAGATCGAGGGTGATTTGAATTTTAGCTTAAAAAATTGGGAGTTGTCATCTGGGAAACGAGCATGAGAGATTTCTGAATTGACCATGTTGAGGAGAATGGGTCGTGATGAAAATGCTGAAACCACCTAATGTTACCTTCCTCTAAGCACTGTAGTAGCACTGTCGTGTAGCACTGTTGTCCCACTGTTCATCGATTTGCTTAAGCAGGCACCAGTAACATCTCCATTGTGATTTGTTGTTACTGTTTTTGCCATATTAAATACACCACGGTGAGCTTGCCAGGCTCGCCTTGCAGGCAGGATACTCTCTGTAGCCTGCCGGGCTCTCTGAGAGGAGCGGAGGAATTGAACCCCAGTTGGCCAGGTGCAAGGCAAATGCCCTACCCTCTGTGCTATCACTACCACTCGTGAGGAGCCCAAGTCCTCCCTCTAAGACAAATATTAAAATCTCTCCATTATCCATCTTCACTTAAATTTTCTTCCCTCTTCTTAGGCCTGCACCAGTGCATGATTTTCTCTTACAGCAAGTTTCTGTGTGCTGTATCACGACCATCCTTTTTCTAGACTGCCTCTTCTACTTCTCTTCTTCCATTCCCGACCCAGAACATTCCCTCCCACCCAGAGCTGCTGAAGGAGGGAGAGAAAGGACTCAAAGTCACAGTTAATAGGGCAGAGGAAACTGCTCACCTGCAAGAGAAGGAGCAGAGACCAAGACAGCTAGAGAGCGATGGGGACACAAGGTCCCCTGAGATTGTGTGGTGTTCCTAGATCTTTAATCGCAGGGGTACAAACAGACTGGAGAGAAATCTTTGCTGCAGTAGGGACCCACTATGACTTTTTATTAATTTAATAAAAATTAATTAATTAATTAGCTGGATTTGTGGACCACACCTGGTACTCAGGAGCTACTCCCTGCCTGGTGTTCTCAGGGGTTGCTTCAGGTGATGCTTGGGGAACCAGGGGGTGGGGCTGGGGGTTGAATATGGGCCTCCTGCATGCAAAACAAGCACTCCAAGCTGCTGAACTTTCCTGTTACTTACTGTGACTTTTAAATGTCTAAACAAAACCTTGCTCTATTATTCTCTCCCAAGACCAGGATTACTCATCCGGTCCTTATTCAGAAAAAATTGGAGTCAGTCTCAACATCTGAGTTTCAGAATTCAGTGGAAGACACATATACTGGTTATAGTGATGAGGTAGTGCTAATTTTTCTGTTGTTCACCTTGAAGCCCCCAGCCTTCTGCTTCTTCATATTTCAGCAGCATTAATGAATCACATATCTGTGACAAACATTGTATAAAAGCTGAATACACAGCTACTAGGAAGTCAGGCAATCTTTGGAAAAGTTTATAGTCTTTGGGGCATTTGGAGTAGTTAACATAGTTATATTAACAAGATTGAATTACATTTTAGATGGTCTTTGGAAGAAAAAATACCTTAACAATCAACTGGGAAATGGGGAAGGAATCTATTCTGAGACTTCGGTAAAGTTGCTCCCAGGGAATCCTCTAACATGGAGATTCAGACACACAAGGGGACAGTTTGAAGACTGGATAGGAGGCTCTTGACTTTGGATAAAAGCAAAAAAAGAGTGGAGACGGGCAAGCAGTTGGGTATGAGTCCAGCAAATGGGAAATGGTTTAGTTCATTGGAGGGGAGAAGCCTGATGGCCTGGCTGGAGCAGAGTAGACAAGCAGAGGCTGAGATAGAGACAGGCATGGAGATGTAGCTGGATAACCAAACTGGGTGCAGAGGTCCTTGGCTTCCTCTATCAGTGGCTCAAGCTCTTGAATAAAGAGGCTGAACTGAGTTCTGGGAATGGGCTGGAAGAGCTGCCTTTGCCAAGGATTGAGGAGTGCAGTCTTCTGGGGGCCCTAGAGATAGGGGCAGAGAAAAGGCCATAAACCAGACCTGAGCCCCAGGAGTGATGCCAGGCAGAAGAGAGCCATGAATCTCAAGCTTCTCTGTGCCAGGATAGTTACAGCACGAGTCCTCAGGGGCTGGGATCCAGCAAGTAAGTGTTGTTTCCACTGTTACTCTGGGTTCTCGGAACAACCATGGGGATCAATGGAAGCCAGTCTTCCGTGGTGTGTTCCCATCTCATTTCACACCACAGTGGCCCTTGTTGAGTCAACAGTGACTGGTTGGACAGGTTGGGGTGGTTGAGCTACTTATCCTGCAGGTTAGATCTCTGTCCTTGTAATATAGCTGGTCAGGGAGAAGAAAAACTATAAAATTACTGTCTGATCTCTTAGGTTACTGAGTGAATGTTGATGCTGTAAGAACAAAACACAGTGGGGGAGGTTTGGTGGGTGATGGGGAAGAGATGGGGTGGGTAGGGGGGCTGAAATCCAGCAAGTGAATACTGTTTCAGAGACTGTGCTCTCTCTGAACACTGTCCTGACCCAGACATCCTCTTCCTGCTACTCCGTAACGCAGGCACTTCTTAAGTATTAATATTCACAACTGATGGGCAAAGACAGGATACACCATAAGTCCATCAAACACATACATTGGAAACTGGTTGTTTCATGCAACTGCAAGGCAAGTGCCCTACCGACTGTACTATATCTTATGCCCCATAGTTGAAAGGTTTTTTTCCAATTTACTTATTCCTCATCTTCCTTTCCTTTTGGTAATAACTACTTTGCTCTAAGTCTTAGATTTTTCTCATTTTGTTCTTTTTTTTTTTTTGGTGGGGGGTGGGGGTTGGCAGTGCTCAGATACTCAGAGCTTACTCCTGGATCTGCCTCAGCCCAACCTGTTATTATCTCTCTGCCCTGTTTTCTTTCTTTATCTATAACATATAAGTGAAATAATTTAGCATTAGTCTTTCTCCATTGACATTTAATTAAGCATAATACACTCTAGTTCCATTCATGTTGTTGTAAATAACAAGATTTCATCTTAAAAATAGCTGAGTATTGGCTTGTTTTTCAAGCCTGTGTCCTCTCTTAAACACTAATTTCTCTTTCTCTCCCTCACATATTTCTAAGTAAATTTCTTTAAATAATAACTGTTTTGATTCACTAAAATATATATCTGAGTAGTTTACACATTGTGTACACCATATCATATACATTCCATTGTGAGTATATTATCTCTATATCTAATCTCTCTCTATCACCTATCTATACCACACATTTATCCAGTTATATGTCACTCAACACCTTAGGCTGCTTTGAATTCTTGGCTATTGTAAATAAGGTTTTGTGTGTGTGTGTGTGTGTGTGTGTGTGTGTGTGTGTTTATATCTTTTTGAATGATGTCATCACGACCTTTATACAACTATTAAAATCAACAAATTAACATTTGATATTTATTATCTTATTCACAGTTGTCAGTTGCTCTAATTCTATCCCCATGACAAAAAAGATTCAATACCAGATAATGCAAGGCATTTAGTTGTGTCAGTTTCTCACTCTTTTCTTGATTTTTCAAGCATTTCTTTTAGAAATTAGAAATCAGTTATGTCAATAAACCTCTAATTTGAGCTCCTCTAATATTCCTACATAGATTAGATTCGAGGGTGGCACTGAAGAGTTTCGGTGAAATGGTATCACCCTGCCGAACCCCTCTCTTGACATGGATGAACGTCATGTGACGACTGGAATGAGAAGGAATGGGAGTGAAGATAGACAGTCGGCAACTACACCACCTCTGCTTTGCTGATGACATCATTCTAATAACACCAAATATTAGTCAAGCAGCACAAATGCTGGCCGAATTTGACCACGAGTGTGGAAAAGTCGAACTACAGCTGAATCTCACGAAGACAAGGTTTATGAGAAATAGCCTTGTTCCTGACACTCCATTCTCTCTCAATGGAACGACCATCTCTGAATGCAAAAGTTATGTGTACCTAGGTCGAGAAGTCAACATGACAAATGACCTGACACCTGAGTTGCGCAGGAGGAAGAGAGTGGTTTGGAACGTCTTCAAGAGTGTCAAAGAAATAGCTAAGAGGACGAAGAACCTCCACCTCTGGGCACATGTCTTTGATTCCACTGTTCTTCCTGCATGAACATACCCCTCAGAGACCTGGGCCCTATGCAAACAGGATGAGAATGCTATTTGGGTCTCCCAAAGTGGAATTGAAAGAGCTATGCTTGGAGTATCATGTTTCACTTAAATGAGAGAAAGAATCTGGAGTTCTGATCTCCATTTACGATCAAGAGGTTTGGATTCAGTGAGCCAAGGAGACAATTCATTGGTTCTGAAATACATGGAGTTTTAGGGAGTGCGACAAGACATTTTCAGTTATTATACACAATAAGAAACTTTAACAGTGTTAGAATTGAAGAGTAATTACTCTTTGCTTTATGGTCTGCAACTTAGGTTTCATATTAAAATTGATTATGCATCTGTTATGAATCCACAGTGTCTCTGAATTACATTTTTAAAACTTCGGGAACTAAATGAAGGAACAAAACTGAAGATATCACTGTTCTTGTGACAAAGGAAAAAGACTAGTGGTGCCAATGCATGCTGTCTTTGAAGTTGTGACACATAACACTCCCACACACATAGTGAAACCCTACGGCAGAGTCAAAGCAGTGGCAGGAAAGAATGTGATCCTTTATGAGTAGGGACCATGAATATTTTGGAGAAGCAAAAGAATGTATTGCAATTATGGCACTTAGGCAAAATTGCAACACTAAGATTAGATTTTAACTGGCAGTATTGACCCAGTTACAAGCAATCTAGGCAAAAGTTGGCCATAGCCATCTTGACAGAGAATGACAATGAGGACAGAAAATGAAGAAGAAAGGATCAGGTGGGTGTTGACAGCCACCTTCAATGAATTGGATGATGGATTGAATGAGAGCAGGGTTGTAAGGACAAAAACAAGTGAAGGATAACTTCTATGCTGTTAAGGAAAGCTAGAAACGAACTGCCTTTCAATATATTCACCATCCAGACAAAATCAAAAACTTTGGAACTTGCTATAGCTACTCCAGCTTTCTCATTACCAGTGTCAAAACTTGATACCTTTCATATCTTCAGTAATAACAAATCAGATAAATATTAAATATATTCAAACCTTTTACAATAAGATATATTTTTATATTAAAGACCAAAGATGCCATGAATAGTTCATAAGAAAATAAAGAACTATAATGTCTACCTCTGAAAATCACACTCAATGAATTATCAAACACAATTTTCAGATTTCTATAATTTAAGCTAAATATATCATTGATCCCACCAACTATAATTACATGCTTAAGCTACCTGATTCATATGCTTCAAGGACTAAAAAGAATAATGAATACCACTATTGGCAAAAGTAGAATGAAAAAGGTGTGTTTATATAATTCTGGAGGTAGCGTTCTAGGTATAATCTGATGGCAAAAAGAAATAATAACTGTGAATTTGTGGGGGGTGTTTAAATCAATGAATTCTGGGGTAGAAATCTTAAACTAGTAGAAGTCAAAACAAAGTGTTATGAATAAATATGTTTCTTATAGTACTACTATGACAAATATAAGATTCCAATGATGTTCATTAATAAGTTTGTTTTTAATGTGCATATAGAACATCTATGATATGAATATTACTTATCTATAAAATTAGTAGTATATTAACACAAATTTTTAATGTAACAAGTATTTAATAATAAGTGTGATTTCATAGTGTAAACATATAATAAAAATATCCATCTATTTTATCTCCTTTTTTGTAAGACCTCTTAAGTAATGTTTGGTTATACAGTGCTGGGGATCAAATTTGGGTCCTTCACAATCAAAGAATACA
The DNA here is from genome assembly GCA_028565675.1 of Sorex palustris. Lineage (NCBI taxonomy): Eukaryota > Metazoa > Chordata > Mammalia > Eulipotyphla > Soricidae > Sorex > Sorex palustris. The sequence goes on from JAOXYA010000020.1 coordinate 17,430,931, forward strand.
CTGTAACTCTTTAGGCTTCTTCCTCTTAGTTTCTTGCTGGGCTCTCCGAGGGGGACGGAGGAATCAAATCGGGGTTGGCCAAGTCGGCTGCATGCAAGGCAAATGCCCTACGCACTGTGCAATTGCTCCAGGCCCATACATAATATAGAACCTGAAAGTAATTTCAAAATAATTTAGTAACTTGCAACTGAATTTGGACTTCATTCTGTGATTCCTTGACTAATCGGATTGTTATGTATTATTTCCCATGTGTTTGTTTAGTTTTCCAAATTTAAAAAAGTTTGAAACAGAAATTATCCTTAGCACTTCACACTGTGAAGACAGGAAATGAGAAAGATCAGAAAATAATCATTTCTTTTTCACACTTGAGATTGTTTTTGGGAAGATATTGGGAAGGAAGAGCATAGAAACTAGACAAGAATTAAGAATTTTAAAAGGTTTAGGAAGGTGTGAGATATGGTCAGTAGTGTGTGAGGTCCAGCTCTATTACTTATTTATTGTGTGGAATAAGGAAAGCCATTATACTCTTCTAAATTTTTAAATGATACAGCGACATAACTATAAATTCATTATTAATATGAGTGATCTAATATATTTTGTCAGGTAGTACATTTGTTTGTAAGTCTTCACTAATTCTGTCTATATTTAATTTATTACTTAATGACAAAAAGTACTTTCTAGAATGTATGCTAATAATTCGTTTTGCTTTTCAAGGAAACAATTTTAAATTCAGCATTTAGAAATCCAACCTGTGATTTCTTAGGGCATTTCAGGATTCTAATTAGTAAAAATAGATCTTTATTATTTACTCTTTAAAAAAATTGTTTTGGAAAGTTACTGCATTTGTGAGTAGAGAGAGTTTGTTTTAAAAATAACCCATGAAATGTAAACTGCTGACAAGTTATTTGCAAATTTCAGATATTCACAATATCAACTACGTTAAAAATAATCAAACCTTGTACATATATTCTGGCAATAGTAAATTCACTTTTTCACATTACTAGTATCATTAGGACAAGAGTGAAATGCAAAATCAAAATATATTTTGGTAATATCAAAGAGCTCCCAAGGCAGAAATTATTCCAAGATTATATACTGGAAATAAGAAAAACCCAGGAGGCGAATCCAGAGCATCAGTTCACATTTTCCCCAGAGGAAAATGCTAATTATATCAGATATTACTGAGAGACTAAGGATCCATAAAAGCATTAGAAAGATTGTTGTAATGCAGGAGAGCAATTGTAAGCTTGAGCCCAATAAGAATCAGAGATCGTGGCCCCTCAAATATGAGTTCAGAATTCAAGAAACTATTTTGTGACATTTGACACCCTGGAGATAGCACAGCAGTAGGGCATTTGCCTTGCACGCAGCCAGCCTGGCCGAGCCTGGTTCAATTCCTCCCCCCATCTCAGAGGGACTAGTAAGCATTTTTTTCTTTTGTTTTTGTTTCATTTTTGTTTTTGTTTTTATTGAATCACTGTGAGATACAGTTACAAAGCTTTCATGATTGAATTTCAGTCATAAAATGATTGAACACTCATCCCTCCACCAGTGTACATTTTCCACCACCAAAGTTTCCAGTATCCCTACTGACACCCCCACCAGACACCACTCCCTGCCTCTGACAGACAATTTCCTTCTTACTCTCTCTACTTTGAGGCATTATAGTTTGCAATGAAGTTACTGAGAGGCCATCATGTTTGGTCCTTTGTCTACGTTCAGCACATGTTTTCCATCCCAAGCCGTCTCTCCAGTCATCATGGACTTAGTGATCCCTTCTCTATTCCAGCTACCTTTTTCCCCAGCTCATGAGGCAAGGTTCGATTTTCCTGGTCCTTGTCTCTACTACCCTGGGGTGTTAGTCTCATGTTATTTTATTTTATATTACACAAATAAGTGCAGTCATTCTATGTCTGTCCTTCTCTTTCTGATTCATTTCACTAAGCATGGCACTCTCCATGTCCATCCACTTATAAGCAAATTTCATGATTTCATCTTTCCTAAGAGCAGCATAGTACTCCATTGTGTAAATGTACCAAGGTTTCTTTAACCAGTTGTCTGTTCTCGGGCACTCGGGTTGTTTCTAGATTCTGGCTACTGTGAATAGTGCTGCAATGAAATACTAATGCAGATGTCATTTCTACTGTGCTTTTTTTTTTCACTTCCTGGATATATTACCTGAAGCAGTATTGCTGGGTCATATGAAAGCTCAATTCTAGTTTTTTGAGGAATGACCCCATTGTTTTCCAGAAAGGCTGGACCAGTCGAAATTTCCACCATCAATGAAAAAGTGTCCTTTCACCCCACATCCATGCCAGCACTAGTTGTTGTTCTTTTTGATGTGTGTCAGTCTCTGTGGTGTGAGATGATATCTCATTGTTGTTTTTAATTTGCATCTCCCTGTTTATTAGCAATATAGAGCACTTTTTTCAAGTGTCTTTTGGCCATTTAGATTTCTTTTTGAGGAAGTTTCTGTTCATGTCTTCTCCCCATTTCTTGATGGGATTGGAAGTTTGCTTGTACAATTCCAATAGTATCTTGTATATCCTGTATACTGATGCCTGATCTGATAGGTATTGGGTAAACAGTTTTTCCCATTCAGTGGGTTCTCTCTGTATTTTGGTCACTGTTTCTTCTGAGGTGCAGAAGCTTCTTAGTTTAATGTAGTCACATTTATTTGTTTTCCCTTGCTTGGTCTTTGGTGTTTCGTCCTTAAAGATGCCTTTAGCTTCAGTGTCATGGAGGGTTCTGCTTATATTTTCCTCTGTGTACCTTATCCTTCAGGTCTGAGTTCATTTTTTTTTTTTTTGCTGGTATCTGTCCAGTATTTCCAGCACCACTTGTTTGTTTGTTTGTTTGTTTTACTCTTTGGGTCACATGCAGCGAGGCGCAGGGGTTTCTCCTGGCTCCGTACTCAGGAATTACTCCTGGCGATATTTGGGACACCATATGGCATGCTGGGGATTGAAACTGGGTTGACTGTGTGCAAGGGAAATGCCCTACCAGCTGTATTATCACTCCAGCACCTCAGTACCATTTATTGAAGAGAATTTCCTTGATCCACTTCACATTTCTTATTTCTTTATCAAAGATTAAGTGATCATATATTTGAGAATCTGTGACAGAATATTCAACTCTGTTTCATTGGTCTACAAGTCTGTTTCTATTCCAATACTAGGCTGCTTTAATTATTACTGCTTTGTGATATATATTTTGAAGTTGGGAAAGGTGATGCCATGTGTTTTCTTTTTCCCAAGGATTGCTTTAGCTACTCTAGGGGGTTTATTGTTCCATATGAATTTTCAGGAGTGTTTTGTCTATTCTTTTGAAGAATGTCATGGGTATCCTTATGGGGACCACATTAAATCTGTATAATGCTTTGGGGAGTATTGCCATTTTGACAATGTTAATCCTCCATATCCATGATCAGGAGATGTGCCTCCAGTTCCTAGTGTCCTCTTTTATTTCTCTCGTTATTTTCTTTGTATAGATCCTCCACCTCTTTAGTTAAGCTGATTCTGAGGTACCTGATTTTCTGAGGTACTATTGTGAACAGTATTATTTTTTTAATATCTCTTTCTTCTCTTTCATTATTTAGATATAGGAAAGTCATGGACTTTCGGGTGTTGATTTTGTACCCTGCTACCTTACTATACAAACCTATTGTTTCTAGGATCTTTTTTGCAGAGTTTTTAGGATTTTCTATGTATAGTATCATATCATCCGCAAATAGTAATAGCTTGACCTCTTCCTTCCCTGTCTGGATGTTCTTGATATTTTTTTCTAGTGAGACTTTTAAAGAAAAATTGAAAAAAATTTATGTGAATATCAAGTAAAAATGATCAAAGTGAAAATCCTGTAGATGTAAAACTCTAAACATTACAAATACATTCACAAAGTAAATGAAATTGATAAGTGGCTAAAATAAGAAAATGAGAAAATAGAAACATATAAATGGTGTTATGACTTCTATGAAAATTAATTTATA
>JAOXYA010000020.1:17515183-17539048 GCA_028565675.1 Sorex palustris
CCAATGGAGACGTTACTGGGCCCGCTCGAGCAAATCGACGATCAACGGGAGGGCCTTTACCTTTACCTTTACCTTTTTGGGGTAACAGATAAATGACAGTTTTCTACTTGAATTCCAGTTATACCCGGTCAGCATGGGGCATGCATATGAGGAAACAAAGGCAAACAAATGTCAGCTACAAGGAGTGACATACACACTAGGTGCTTTGTTCTAGTCATCTTAATATATCTCTTACCACTGATATATTAGGGTCTTCTAGACAATGTCTCCATTTTATTGGTGCTTTCTAAAATTGTTCTAAGAGTGATCATAGTAAAGCCTAGAACTTGAACCCATCAAGCTGATCAGACATACAGTCACAAGACTGCCAAGAAACAACCAAATTATAACTAAAACTACAAAAATAGAGAGCTGAGCAATAGTACAGTGGTTAGGATGTTTGCATTGCATGTGGCTGACCTGGGTTTGATCCTTGGCATTCCATATGGCCCCCTGAGCTCCACTAGGAGTAATTCCGGAGCACAGAGACAGGAGTAACCCCTAAGCATAACTGGGTGTGACACAAATAGAAAAAAATAGCTACAAAAATAATTACCATTGTTTATTCTTTAAAATTTCACCAAACTGTTTTTAGAAAATAAAAAAAACTTTATCCTGAAAATAATAGTGACATGGAAGAAGAATACCATAGATTAAACAAAATAATCAGACTGTAGCATGCACCAAAATTACGGAAGAAGATTAGGGTGATTTAGCAAAATAAATAACAAATTCCATCTCATTGCTTGCTCTGCTAAAAGTGCATGATTGTAATCATTCTACTATGCCAACATATTAAATTGAAATAATTGTACATGATGTCCATACTTAATGCAGCTATTTCTGAGATAAGTAGTTCTATAAAGACTTACACTGTACAACACATTGCCAACTCAGGTCTACCAAGCAGAGTACCAAAGTTTCAAACAATAGCATTTTTCTAACTAGAATGACACTATTAAATTTGTATTTCTCTCTTCCCACTATAATTCGGCATCTATTTTCATTCAGATTAACAAATAAAGTCAAATGTTAGGACTTAATTTAGCAATGCTTTAAAAAATATTTTTTTTCTTTTAATCATATCACCATGATTTGGGGCCAGAGTGATAGCACAGGGATAGGACATTAGCCTTATATGTGATCGACCCAGGTTTGATCCCTTGCATTATATTTGGTCCCTGAGCACTGCCAGGAATAATTCATGAGCATCGCTGGGTGTGGCTCAAAAACAAATATATATACACATATATACCTATATTTATTATATAAATATATGCAATATATATTATTGATTCTAGTTTGCAGCTAATATACCAGGCAGATCTTAGTGACAAGGAAGGAAAGACAATTCAGTGTTTCTCAGGTTGACACTTCTGATTTTATTTTATATGTTTTGTCCCCAAATTTGAGCCTTCCTTACATATTATTGCTTTTGTTGTTTTGTTTTCCAAAAGAATAACGAATCCTGAGTAAAACAAATATTTGTCTTACATGACTGAGCTATTTTCCTGTACCTTGCACAGACATTGCAACATAGTAAGGATTTGAGATCTCTTTTACTCCTCTGTTTTCTTCCATTTTATGAGTCTTGGAACCTCGAAATGTTACATCTACTATTATAAGTATCTTCTTACATTTAAGAATTATAAAATGACTGCACAGTAGCCCGAAGGTTAACTGTAGCCAATAATAATCTTAAATTAGTTCACCAGGGACTGGAGTGATAGCACAGCGCGTTGGGCGTTTACCTTGCACACGGCCAACCCAGGTTCAGTTCCCAGCATCCTATATGGTCCCCTGAGCTACCACCAGGAGTAATTCCTGAGTGTAGAGCCAGGAGTAACCCTGTGCATCGCCAGGTGTGACCCAAAAAGCCAAAAAGAAATTAGTTCAACAGATTGTGATATCTCCTATTGACCTTTAAACCAAATATAGCATACTTGGTTATATAAACCTATGTAGGCACATAAAGCACTTTGGAAACATTTGATTTACTATACTAAAGTATCTACCCCAATTTCCATATGTTCCATTGTAGAGTGACTAATGGAACCCTATGACTAATTTCCTGGTCAGGCTGAGACACATACTTATTGTCCTCAGCTGTGCGGCCTACTCCTGGAAGTACTAAAGAAGTGAGAGTGAGTCCAGTTAGTACTTGGTAGCCACTATTTAGTCCTGTGTGCCTGGAGTGTTATGCACAAATAGGGGACCAAACCAAATATCTAGTATACTCTTCCAGTTAAATTACATTCCCAGGTCTGAGACTGGAATTCTTCTTTCCAGAATAAATTATACACTAGCCAGATCATAAGAACAACAATTTCAGACGAACAAGGCCAGAGTCTATCCATTATTCATTAATTCAGAACATAATTAGAATTTCCAGTTTGTCACTAATTTGAAGATCATGTAGATAAAATATGTATATTTCACTGAAAACTTCGTTTAAAATATTTTCACATTTTAGCCCAACAACATTTCAGTAGACTTGTTAAAAATCTCTGTAGTGGGGTTGGAGCAATAGCACAGAGGGTAGAGCATTTGCCTTGCACACTGCTGACCTGAGTTTGATTCCCAGCATCTGATATGGTCCCCTGAGCACTGCCAGGGGTAATTCCTGAGTGCAGAGCCAGAAGTGACCCCTGTGCATCACCGGGTGTGACCCCCAAAAAAGATCTTTGTAGTGATCAATATGTATAGGGTTGTGAAAGTGAATATAACCCATAAAGAAACATTGTGGAAAATGAGTATAAGAGAAAAAGAACATAAATATTAAAAACTACTAACAGAAAGATGTTTTTGATTAACAAAAACCAAATAGGATTCACCATATAAAATCTCATTCTATTTTAACGAATTGCTCAGGGATACTAATATAACATTCTGTCAGCAGTTCATGTCCCCATTGACCATAATCTATTTCTGTCCTGAAATGTATTCTTGTTCTGTGGATAATAGGTAACCTCCTTGGTGCCATTTTTAGATCAGCCCGTTGGCAAACATTAAGCAGAAAGCATGTTAACATTTTTCAGTATCAGCTAAAGCTTTAGCAAAGTGGGTTTCTTGCAGAAGCAACAATAGTGAGAGCTAGGCAAAGGAAAAAGTATGTTGAGTTTCACAGCCATACAAGCCCCCATTTTTTCAAGCCAGAATAAAATAATAAACTATCAAAATAAATCTACTGAGAGCACTAAAATGCCCATTAGCCTCAGGCACACAAAGGCTCTTAGGGTTTGACATTCTCAGCTCCAACCTACATTTCCATCTTGAAAAGGAAAAATAAAACTAATACAGTTTGAAATGAGAATCACTAGAACAATTTTTAATTACCTCTTCTATCCAAAAAGCATCAAATAAAAGCAGCTGTAATTCACAAATAGGCTTCATCTTTCCCTAAAATGTCACTTTATGCTCCTTTTAAACCACGCTAACCAGCAAAATGATATTCTTATACTGTTCAACATCACAAAATCTGGTTTTCTCAAAATGAATCATAGGTTCTTTCTTCATGAAAGGGAGAGTCAATGAGGTTCAATGGTACAGCCCACACTGTCCATTCATCACAGCTCTCTAGATTTTTTTCATTGAATCTTCCCTAAGAACATATGGGTCTGGTTGCTCTATGAATGACCAGGTTTTGCTCAATTTCCCTGAAAATAAATTTCCAGCTTCACCTGACCTCTTCTTTCCTTCTCTTTAAGTATAATCCCATTTCATAGCTTCTCCATTCAAACAAATTCTAAGAAGGTATTCATTTGATCTTCTATTTTTATTTTTATCCACCTGCAACCTGAGAACATTTCCTGATGTTCCCAAAGTGTAAAACTGAACATTACTCTCACCTCTCATATAGTAGCCCAATGCATGTCTGGGGGCAAATATACCCAAGCAATTAAACTAAGAATCTATGGTTCAGTCAAGAAAGGGCAATGATAGAATAGCTTTGTATGGGAAAGTTCCAAATAAAAGGAGGTTTAAGGTCAAATAAAGCTTCACAGGTTTCCTTAGCTATCCCAAACCTCTGTGTGGGCTTTAGAAAATTAAGAATAGCAGGGGCCGGGTAAATAGCAAACTTTGGGTGTTCAACGTTCACATTGTGCTTACTCATGGCTATAATGGTGTTTCTGACTGGGCATGTGCTCTGTCCCTACCTCCGAGGACTGTCATGTGTAGCTTGTGTGGCCCTCTCACTACCTGACCAGAAAGCATAAATCATCCAGTCCAGTTGGCCAATTATCTCTGGGAACGGCCTCAAAAACTTCTGAATGCTGGTTAAGAGGCTTAAAAGAAAAAAAATTTATAAACAATGATGGGTTAGGTTTATGGGAATTCTCTGTGGCTGTCCTTGTAATCCTTGTAAAGACTCTGCAGAGAATGCATTGGAGCCATTCATTCTTTCACTCCCTGGCTCAGTCAGCAAATATAGGATGGTATTTACTTGGTGTGAGGTTCTGTGCTAAGCATTTATCTTAAAGTTCAATGGTCTTCAAAATGCTTATTTTTAAAAAACCTGATTAAAAATATCAAATGTTCACAAGTGCTCGTAGTTTGTTAGGACAGAGACAATGCTACATCACGATACACAGGAAGAGTTTGTTTCCTGCTCTTTGGTTACAATATTCTCACCCCTTTTTCCCAAGCCTTCTTTGGAAATGTTAGTGAAGTGCCAAAAGGAAAGTGAAAAAGATCTAAGTGTACTTTCTACTAGGTGGGACCCTATTTTATTATATAATTGTTCACTCTCAGTGAACCCCTTCATATTGCCAACACTGAACAGTGAACAATATGTACCTAGATCCAGCACAATTTTAATTTTTATAGCAGAAGACTGTGGGTGAGACACCAGGATATGCACAGGGCGTTAACTCTAACTTCTTTAACATTTTCCTCATATCCTTTAAAAAAGATTGTTTTTGAATATAGTAATCACTTTGAGACTGATAATTTTTAAAATAGTAATATCTATCAAGATATTTAGATGTATAAAATGCCACACAGAAGTCCTAGTGAGATAATACAGTCGACAATGTGCTGGCCTTGTATGCACGTTCAATCCCTGCATGACAAATAGTAACCCCTAATGTTATCAGGAGTAATCCCTGAGCACAGAGCCAGGAGTAAGCCAGGAACACTGCCAGGTGTGACCCAAATCATTCCCACTAAATTAAATTAAAATGGAACGTTACAAAGAACAAAAAGAAAATACTATAAGACTGGTCTATACATTTTTGAAATAAATGACAAATCAATTGGTAATTTTAATTTTTGTTAAAGCACACATATATGTTTGGAAAAATTATCAGTGAGAAGAACCTGACAAATTATTTGACTTTTAACCTATGTAATCTTAGCTGCTAACTAATGGCTAGGGCTAGTTTATAAGGATGATAACAAAAATAGGTCTTACACTTTCAAAGTGAATGAGAAAACTTTAGTAAAAAGTTGGGAGTAGGTTAAGTAGTGAATATACGATAATAGACATAGGAGACAGTCAGCATTAGTGGGAATAAGTTACAACTGAGGAGTACACTCTCTATGGATATAAATCTGAAGTTGGACTATGTGGTTTTAAACAACTGATCAGTTTTTTTAGAAGCTGTTTGATTATAAGAAATCACTGCCACTGCTCTCTGCCTAAATTTTCTCATCTGGGAACTAAGATGAAGACAGGACCATTCCAATAATACAATTATTTGAGGTAATACATGTAAAATGTTTAAAATGTTTTCTGGCATATGTAAACTCAGTACCAGCTGATGCTCTTACTGCTATTGAAATGGTATCAATACTAGCTAGATAATCATTAGGAGCATAATCATCTTAATGTCAACAGGCTCTAAACCACTGAACCCAAAGAGAACCATCAGCCCTTGAATTAATTCTTACCAAATTAAATAAGTTCAACTTAACAGTATAAAGGAGGGGCTGGAGCGATAGCATAGCAGGTAGGGCATTTGTCTTGCATGCAGCCGACCCAGGTTTGATTTCCAGCATCGCATATGGGCCCCTGATCACCGCCAGGAGTAACTCCTGAGTGCAGAGCCAGGAGTAACCCCTGTGCATCGCCGGGTGTGACCCAAAAAAAGCAAAAAAAAAATTAATTAAATAAATAAAGGAGCCTAGAATTAGTAATAGTAATAGAGTAAGCTTTCAGTAACATTGAATTTTATGGCAGAAGGAAATTTCGATACAATCTTGCTTAGGTGCTTTATCCAATAAGGAAATTGAAAACACCAAATACTGTACTATGTGATCAAATCTACAGAGAGGAAAGAGTAGACACAAAATTCCTGAATACTTGAAAAAACTTGATTAATTTCTGAAGATGTCAGGTAGCCCATTCATTTGAAAGTGCCAAAAACTTAATCAAGGCTCAGCTACCAAACCAGAGTGATAGTGTAGCAGGTAGGATGCTTCCCATGCATGCTGCCAAACAGGTTTGATCCCCAGCATCCCATGGAGATGCCCAGAGTGAATGAGTGTAGAGACAGGAGTAACCCCTGAGCAGAGCCATGTGTGGCACAAAACCAACCAAACAACAACAGCAACAACAACAAAAACACTCAATTCTTTCATTTGCAAAACTATGTACAAAACAAACCTAATTGCTATGCAGATTAGTAATGACATTTTTAAACATATATAAATACAAATATTTGCACAATATATAGTACAAAGCTAAAAGCTAATAATAGAACAATGATGATAGCAACATGCTTCCTCACCAAATTCCATGTACTATATAAATATACAACATATTTTCTTCTTTCATGATGTTAATCTTAAATATGAATATACGAAAACAAAGATATCTACTAATAACTTATGTCTACCAAACTAATTCACACATGCAACACAGGAATTTACACCCTAAAGTATATTATCTTGGGTGTGGTTCATAAGGGTCTCATCCCTTGAACACTACCTAATATGTCTAGACTTCCTTTCTCTCCCACTAGCTAAAATTTTGACTTGTCTTAATTCTCAGTGCCTTTCAGCAAAATGTCACGTAGAAGTTACTTGGTAAATATTTGCTAAGTAACTAGCTGAAATCTGCTCTGGTATGTAAAAATGTGACATGTCTTATGAATCAGCACATAAAAACAATAAAAATAACATGCCTAGAGGTAAAACATAATTATGATATTCTTGACATGACAAATCATATATTTTAATAATTTTGCAATTAAACAATTACTCCTTGCCTGGAGATCATTATTTACATCCTCTGTACCGAGAAGGGTATGGGTTTGGGGAGGTATAATTTATATGAAATTTAAAAAATACAATTAAACTGCTGTCACAAGCATACCTAAATATCAAGTCAATTGACAGTGCAGCTTCATGTCCTTTTTTAAATTGCCAGAGAAAGAGGTTTTAGATGAAGTTAAAAAAATGAAAGAAAAATTTTAAGATTAAGTTATAAATAAAAAATTTTAAAGAATTTTTTTCATATTTGCTTGTGCTATTTAAGGAAGAGCATTTCTAAGAGAAGTTTTGAGACTGAATAAATGAAAATCTGAAACTGACCTAGTTTGTATATCTTGTAAAAATGAAATGAATCTTGTATATTACCCACCGCTGGGAAATCATTGTATTTAACATCAATGCAATTCATAATCACTAATATATATGTGAGTAAAATGGACTAGAAAGACCAAACGCAAAGAATGTATGCTTTCTTCATAATGTATTGATGCCGTTGTCGACTTGCTGAGACTTTTTTTTTTGCTCTCTTTGATTTTCAAAACCTCCTCGTCAACTCTCTTCTGTTTCCCACTAGCTGTGTACAACTAGTGACAACTGTTTCTCAGAATGCTGAAAATGAGTACCTGCTGTTCTAGCTGTGCACAGTGACCCAGCTCTAACTCAGTGCCTAATATCTGCTGAGATCTGTATTTACTTCTAACTAGAGAGATAATGTAAGAGACAACTGAGTTTTTGGAATGGGTGATTAATATACTGAGTATTAGAGGCACTCTTTTTCCTTTTATCCATTTCCTAAAGTTGGCTTACTAAAATCCACCAAAAACAACTCTACTAAACACTGTGCTCTATTAGTAATAGAATGAAGCAAACATAGAATAGAATGAAGCAACCATACTCAACTTTATTAAGAAGATAACTATTGATTATGATTTAATTGATAAGCTTTTATTAAGGAGTTAGCTTTAATTAAGAGACTAATCAGGGAAATTAGATATTAAATTATATAATTTAATATTATAAATGATAGATTATGTGATGTATGGTTTAAATGTTAAATATGCACAAAATAGAAATGATATTAATATCCACAACTATTATTTTGAGTGAATATAAACTACAGAGTCCTGCTATACTTTAAATTATTTAGCACAGTGGGTAGGGCATTTGCCTTGCACTCGGCCGACCCGGGTTCAATTCCTCTGTCCCTCTCGGGGAGCCTGTCAAGCTACCAAGAGTATTCCACCTGCACGGCAGAGCCTAGAAAGCTCCCCCGGTGTATGAGATATGCCAAAAACAGTAACACAAGTCTCACAATGGAGACACAACTGGTCCCCGCTCAAGGAAATCAATGAACAATGGGACAACAGTGCTACGGTGCATTATACTTGTTCTTATATCGTCTTTTTCTTAAATACTCTAACTGGAGCAAGTAGCTCTTTAATTTTATAAATATTCTTATAGGATTATAAAATTCTTTAAAATGGAAAATCTAATGAAGAAATTAAGCAGATGGAGGGGATAATGTAAGTAGTAGAGTAGACACTTATAGTTTGTAAAATTGCAGGAACTGCCTTGTTATGGAATTTCCATCTATCTAAGCTTGAACTATTTTCCCATTAAACATATTTCATTGTTCTTTAGCTTTGTGAGGGACTACCTTTACCTATCACATTCTCCATTTCCATTTGTCATTTAGGATTGGATTAAACAGATCCACTTGCAAGACACACAGTTGTGAGCAGGTTTTATAATCCTTAGCTATCAAGTTCACCTTTGATAATGTATGGAAAAATAAGAAATATCTTATAAGTTGTTATAATTATTTTTTCATTTGCAATGCTTCTAAAACTTACTACTTTTGACAATATAAAAAGCTTTCAAAAGATTTTCTTCCTTCCTTTTTTTCTTCCTTCTTTCTTTTCTTTCTTCCTTTTTGATTTTAGGGCCACACCAAGCGATACTCAAGAGTTATTCCTGGATTTGCATCAAAATTACTCCTGGAAGTACTTGGGGGACCATATGAAATGATGGAGATAAAAGCAGATCAGCTGCATTCAAGGAAAGTGCACAATCTGCGATACTATCTCTCTAGACCTAGCATTCAGAAGATTTTTCAATGGTTATTTACTCAGAGAAGTATAAACCAAAACACTATTTGGGACTGAGTATATGATATGTGATATGACATATCTATCTGCAAACATTTATTATTTATAGGTATATAATAAATTAAATACTATACAATTTAGTTTAAACAATAAGCTTTACCCTTAAACACAAATGAATTAACTGAAACACTGAGTTCATATTTTTAAGCTTTTTTATCTTTAATAAAACACATAAAAGTAATTCTTGGTTTTTCAATCTGTAATGTGGCTTACTGCAAACTTGGAACTAAGTAATGTATAAATATATTGCAAGCTTGGGACAAAGTAACATGTGTAAACCTGTTTTATTAAGAGTCCAGAAATATTACAGCAATTTGAGTGCATGCCTGACCTGGTCTCAATCCCTGGAGGCCACTAAGTACTACTGTTAAGGTGGCCCAGGTAATCCCTGGCACTGCAGGGACTGAGCAGCACCAAACCCTCAGGTTCGTGCATTGACCCATTGGTCAACTGAGATCGATTGAGCTCAATTGGCCAGGAATCACAGTGGAAAGGAGGGCACAGGTCCCCTGAACACTGCTTTAGTGAGTCCCTACAAAAGTTATTATGCTGAAGCTTCTCTATTATTTTGTGTCTGTTTATTTTTCAAATATATTGATCCAAATCACATTCATCCATGTGAGAATAGGTATCCTAAGAAATAGTAATGGGGGGAGGGATGCAGTGATAGTTCAGTGTGTAGGCCACGTGCCTTGCATGCAGCCCATCCTGGTTTGATCCCTGGCACTCCATATGTCTTCTAAGCCCTGATAGGACTGCTTCTGAGCACTTAGCCAGGGGTAAGTCCTGAGCACCCACAGGTATGGCCCCAAAACAAAAACAAAAATCCTACTAGCAATGGGAAGGCTCTGGTAATAAATCAAGTGGGTAAAGCAATTGTATCGTATGTGCAAGGCCCTGGTTTCAATTTCTTGGACGATTTACACCAACCGGCAGCATCCCGAGAAAGTGGTCACAAGTTCTTCCAACTCTCACGCTGCACAGTAGGATGTACCCCTAAGATTATAATAATAGCAGAATCTGTAAGTCCATGGAAGGGTATAATCAGAAGAAATGGAACTCCACTTTAATATCAGAAATATAAAGGAAACATGCTAAGAATCAGTAACGTAAAGCTGAAAGAGTTGCTGGCCTCTAAAATGCCCAAGGACATACTCAAGCTTTTCATAGCTCGTCTTAGATTCTGCCAATTGACCTTTTCTCCTCAATTCATGAATATTCCATAAACCATAAGCTTTCCAACTCCCAAAGAATAGAAATGGTCACCATAAGCCTCTGTCAGAACACTAACAGTCATTGATCACATATGGTTGTAACAAATCAAACCACTAGTGAATTTACCCAAAGGATTACTGAGTTACCAAATGTCATGCAGATTCTGAAAGCAATTCCAAATGAGAGGCTGAAATACATTTTAAACAAAAGTGGCATCCTTCAAATAAGTAAAAGGCCATGCACATGGGAACACATATTAAAATAAGCAAATTTCAGCTGTCTTATTAGACTCCTTATGAAAACTCTAAATCTTGTATGATGCCTAGCATATTTCTTTCCAGTATTTTTTAAAGTTTACTCTTAATATACTAATTTTCCTTAATTTCTTTTTATTTGTCTATCTTCTCTCTTTTGTACCTTTAAGATTCCCTCAGTCTCTAAAGATGAACTTGATACTGAAGCCTTTCAATAACAACTTACATTCCAGAGCCAGCTGTGCTCTGGCAGGGTCAGGAATCAGGAGGATAGATGAGGCAGCCATTAATCACTGTCTTTAGAACTCAGAATTCATTCAAGTAAACTGTTGTGGAAATCTAGGCTGTCACACATATGCAGCTGCACATTGCAAAGAATACAAAGTATCTGATACATATTCTGATTAGATTTATTTCAGTATCGTTTAGGACCCTTAACCACTAGGACTCTTTACACAGCATGAGGCCTATGTTGCCAAAGAGGAGTTACTGAGAGAGAGTGGGCTTAACCAGTCGGATGTGTTCAGCCAAGCATTTATCAGCTATTGCAATCCTACCCCCTCATCCCCTCTGTCCCTACTCCTAACCATGAGAGAATGTCCTAGTGAGGACACCCCCCCCCCTCCAGACTGACCTTCCCCTGCCTCTGCATTGGAGAAGAGTAGGAACCTTTGGAAAGGGCGTGACCCTGGCATTAGCAGGCACTGTGTCCCCAATGCAGGAGGGCAGAGGGCGTGGGGGGGGCGCAGCTCTGTCTGAGAGATGTGGACAGAGTGTGGAATGGGATAGAGTAGAATGGGACAGAACTGCCACCATGACAATGGGACAGGGATCACACAGTCCAGATATCCTTGCACCAGCTGTCCCCGCAGGTCCCCTCAGGACTCACCTGACCTTGAACCCATGCAAAAGCTGGTGGCCCCCTCCCCGCCTCCCCCGGCTTCAAAGAGCCATGAAGAATCTGGAAGCAGCCCTACCTCCACAGGCAAAAAGTGGGGGGGGCTCACTCCGGGAAGGTGTGGGGGGAGGACCCTGTTAATAGCCCGCGCTTCCTTCCCCGTTCTCTCGCTCTTCCTTTGAAGTGAAATCATTCTGTTGTCAGGACGGGAGGGTGAGCCCGTTTGACTGAAGCGGTAATTTGACAAGACGAGTCTTCGCTGTCACTCAAACCCCGGCACCGTGCGCTGCGCCCTCCATCTCCGCTTGGTGAGCCGCTGCCTTCCCCCTCGGAGATCCGCCTCCTCACGGGGAGGCTAGGGAGAGAACCCACGAACCCAGTGGGTCAGGAGGGCATGCACGTGCACCCGTGATGATCCCAGGAGCTCCGGAGACCACTGGGGTTGGGGTGAGGAGGGGGAGAGCGCGAGGCAGAGCAGGAGGGGTGCGTGGGGCAGAGGCACCCACCTGATTCGGCTGCCCATGACTGGTCTGATTTCCTGGTGGAGTATGTGAACAAAAGACTTTGAGACCAGGTACAAGGCTGGCATGGTGAGGACTCAGGACTGCTCAAGGATCTGTCTGTTGTGTCTCCAGTCCTGGGAGCATCGCGCCCAACCCTCTGTCCAGAGCTGGAGTCCTTGTCGCAGGTTGTGTGCGAGTCCTACATGCGGGAGACCCGGGTTCTGTGCCTGGTACCACCTGGATTCCTCCCCGAGCTCTGAGCTGTGTGGAGTCCCTCAGCACTGCCACTGTGCTCCCCGCCCCCCGCCAAGAAAACCCACCATAAAACCCTCTGCCCCAGAGAAGACTCTTGGGTACCCCTCAGCCCAGGGCCCACCCAATTCAGCCCCTCTGGGGAACATGACCCAGCCCACATTTTGGGTTTTGTTCTGACAAATCTGATTGCTGACAGATATGAGCTTTAACATCAGAGTATCCCCATCCTAGCAGCCCCTGGAACAAGGCCCCCAAACTGGTCCTGTGGCATGGGGTGACAGGCCGGAGCATCTCCTTTGTCTTCCTGGGCGTGGGAGTGTGGGTGCCCACAGGCCCAGGAAGCAGGAAGCAGGTAAGGAACGCAGGTGGGGCCACTGTGTGTCTGCCATCCCTACCCTGGGCTCTGGGGGAGGGGGGGGTCTGAGTGCACACGAGGAAATCATCCTGGCGCCTGCAGACAGGGGGAGTTCTGCTTGCTGGGGAGACTGCAGGATTTTCCTGGGGCTTCACCAACCACCACCACCACTAGAGAACTTGAGGTTCTGTCTATCGTGGTGGCTTCTCCTTGCACGCCTGAGCCAGGATACAGCTTTGCCCCCTGGACTGGTCTTTGGCCCTGTGCCCTGCAGTGGTGCCCTCTGTCCTGCCTACGAGGAGCCTTTCTCTCCTGGGCCCGTGCCATAGGGTGAGGCTCTGTGCTGTGCCTGGCAGTTCTGGGACCAGAGGTAGGGGACAAGGGCGGGGTGGGGGTTGTCAGGCCCCCCGTTAGCTTAGCTGGTTTTCCAAGCAGCCGTGCCTGGCCTCCAAGGCCCAGGCTGCTCCTTACACTGGGCCAAGACTGTTGGAACCCAGCTAACTCAGGGGGCAGGGCAGAGGCCCAGGGAGGAGAAGGTCCAGATGACTCAGCATTTCATGGCCTGTCCCCTGGCAGGGAGGAGCAGAGGGGGAGGAAGGAGGTGCATCACTGAGCCTCGGAGTCTGTCCTTGGTGGTGATCAGCATGGCGCCCAGCCCTGTGCAAGGCACCTGCTCTACTGCAGAGCTTCAACCCCAGCCATGACTCTTCACGGGCCGTAGAATTTAGACACGTGCACAAATCCGCCCCTGCCTCTCTCTCCCCGGACTTGTCAGAGGACTCTCGGGGGAGCTGGGGCCTTAGCGAGCACTCAGCCTGTCTCTCAGCAAGCTGCTTCCTCCGCCAGCGCGAGTCCTGGCACCGACATCTGCCGTCACCCCTGCTTTCCTGAAACCTGATGGGTGCTGACAGTTGCCAGCATGCCCTGGTGCCATGATGGGGCTGGCATGAGTCACACCCAGCAGTGCTTAGGGCTTCCTCCTGGCTTGGGGCTCCGGACACCCCATGCAGCACCAGTGATGAACCCCACCTGCAAAGCAGACGCCTTATCCACGGTGCTGTCTCTCCATACTCAGTCCTTACTGGAGCACACCGATGGAAGCACAGTGCGGGCCCAGCCCAGCCAAGGCCTGCAGGACAGCACCTGCCCCTTGGCTGGTGGGGTGGGGACGGTGGGTGGCTCGCCCTAACAGGTGAAGTGACACCCCCTCCCCCCATTCACGACCTTGGCGCTGAGCGTCTCCTTGCAGGACCCAGAGAGCTTCTGGCTCTCCTCCCCACCACCCCCGTGCTCCCTGCTCCCTTCTTTTCCTTCTTCTTTTTATTATTTTTTTTTATTTTTTAATGTACCCACTGACAGTGCCATCTCTCAACCTGATAGACTTGTCAGAGGGAGCTCGGGGAAAGTGTGACACGGGGTAGGAGTGATTGCTGAGCACGCAGGGAGCAGGGCTGCGGAGCTGGGGAGGAGGCTCCGGGACATCAGCCAGAGGGGAGGCAGCTGCTCTGGGGTGTCGCTGGCTCCCGGGCAATGCGTGCCCTCCCCGCCACGTGTGGGAGCAGAGGAGCTTCCCCGGGTGCTGGGAGAAGTGGGTGGACAGAGCCCCCAGGTGGACAGGTGTGTGTGTGTGTGTGTGTGTGTGTGTGTGTGTGTGCGCGCGCATGCGTACCACGGCGCTGGGGAGGCATGTGTGTTAGTGAGGGCCGGTGGCAGGGAGCAGGATGACGGGCTGAATCAGAGTTCTTCAAACACTGAGCTGTGTATTATGGTGTGGGTGTGGATATGTTTCTGGACCTTTCCCCCAGTTCCTTCTTGGGAGTTGTCGTGGACACCCCCAAGAGGATGTGCTGGACTTTTCCAGACTCCTCCGGGCACAGGTGATGAGGAAGGTGGGGTGAACCAGGCTGCAGAGCTGGTTCAAGACTGCTCGAGGTCTGTTGGTACCAGCGGGACAAACCTACAACGGTGAGCGCAAGGAACGTAAGCACCTCACTTTCTCCTGACCTAATTTCCTGGGTGTGGGAGGAAAACGCAATGAAGAGGACAAGGAGGGAACTGGAGGGGTGGGGAGGGGGAGAGCTGACCAGAATGTGGCTCTGCCCAGATCACCTTCCTCGCCCCTCCCTCCTGCTCGCCCTCTGGACAGTGGGAAAGCTGGCAATGCAGCGGGCCAGACCCAGTGCCTGAGTGTCTAGGCACCGTCCTAGGAATGGGTGAAGCAAGTGTCTTTTGTCAAGCCTGTGAGAGGCACCTGTAAGAAGTGGAGAGAGAGTGCAGTGTGCAGGGCCCTTGGAACACACTCCAGACCCATCACTGGCACCACATATGAGCCCCTGAACAATACCAAGCATGATCCCTGAGCACAGGGCCAGGAAGGAGTAAGCCCTAAATGGCCCAAACCAGTCCCCTGCACTCACACACATGCACACATACATGCACACACATGCACACACACACGCACACACATGCACACACATACACACACGCATATCCACACATGCACACACGCACATACACATGCACACATGTGCACACATGCAGACACATACTTGCGCACACAAGCACACAACACATGCACACGCCTACACACATGCACACACACATACACGCACGCACACACACATATGCACACATGCACACATGCGTATACACATGCACACACGTGCACCCACTCACAACCACACACACAGGGGAGAACACATGTCCAAATGCACGACTGACTGTCTCACCTTTTCCGTTAGGATGGACCCCTGCCCCTCCCCCACTTTGGGGGGCCTTCTGCATGGATCCTCTCCTGGTGCTGAGAGGACACCCACCTTCACTTTTCTCTCCAGAGGGAAGGGCCTGGCTCTCTGCCAATGGAACAGGGGTCCCTTTCCCCGTCGTGCTGAGCCGTGTCGTGAATTCCTGGCCCCGTGCCTAGGAGGGGTGACAGCGTCCCGCTGCTGCCCCCAAGACTCAAGGCCACGCAGCCCACATCAGCTCTCCCCGTGGGTCGGGTCCCCCCCCCCCGGCCTAGGGCGTGAGATTTATATCACAGAACAGGCTCCAGGTCTAAAAATAAGGGAATTGTCAGAGCTCAGGATGAGCGATGCCAATGTGAATGACAGCACTGACAGCTCATGTGAGCAGGTTCCAAACGGGGGAGGGAGGTCAGATGAACAAATTGGGTCCTTGGCAACAGCTGGGGAGTTTGGGAACCCTCCACTCAGCGCCCCACCCGCTCACCTTTCTGGCCCAGTGTGAAAACAGTGCATCTTGGCAAGAGGTGGTCGCTAGGTACACCAAACACAGGCATGTGATTGCGCGGGATCAATATATTGAAAAAGACATTGATGGGCCCCACAAAAACCCATTATTACCCTGAGATCACCCGTTTTCCTGTCATTATCCCCCATAGGGTCTTGTCACTGGTGTGGTGCCATTGCAAACCACAGGTAGGAAGCAGAGACTTGGGTTGTTTTTGTTTGTTTGTTTGTTTGGCTTTTGGGGGGGTCACACCCAATGCTCAGGGGTTACTCCAGGTTCTGCACTAAGGAATCATTCCTGGCAGTGCTCAGGGGACCCTACGGGATGCTGGGAATCAAACCTGGGTCAGCCGTGTGCAAGGCACACACCTTCCCCACTGTACGATCACTCCAGCTCCAGAAACAGAGACTTGGGGGCTTGTGCCAACCAACTTGGAGACAGCAGGACCTTGGTTTCCTGATCTACAAAAGTGAAAAGCGTTTGTACAAGACTTGGAAGGTCTCTAGCCACTTTGGGCAGGCCGGAGCCCACCTGAACATTGTTTCTCTGGTCTCTGTGGCTGCAGGGAGCCTGGGGCTACTATGTGGGAGTCAGTGACCTTTGTCTGGGGAGTTGGTCCACCCAGAGAACCATCAGTGACAGGCTTAGCCCTGCCTTGATCTTCCTCCTCCTCCCAGGGGAGCTCCATTGGATGGTTCAGTTTTGCTCACTCTCATTTTTTGTTGTTGTTTTTCTGTTTTTTATCCACATTCCCAGCAGAGATTTAGTTTTTCATTTAGTTTCACGGCAGGTTTCAATCCTCCCCGCCCCGCAGCTCCCCCCAAACAATATCTTCTACCTTTGTTGCATCATTTTTTTTTAAAGAAGAAAAAGGAGAAGGGGGCTTCCGATTGGCTTTACTTCCTTCCTCTGCCAGTCTGCAAAAACCTAAATTTGGAGGGCAGCCCTCTTTGCTAGTCTCCCTTTACCTGAGAGGGAGCTCAGAGGTTTTTTTCCATTTCCAAGTCCATTTCCAAGTGCCCCCACTCACGCTCTCACAAAGTAAGTGAAAAGCCCCAACACCACACACACACACACACACACACACACACACACACACACACACCCTTAGCGAAAATATACGTTTGTCCCCAGGAAAGAAAAGGGGTTGTTTTTTCTTTTTTTTTTTTTTTTTTGTCTTCCCCCCCTGTGGAAATCTTCACGCTGGCTCTAAAGCCACTCACATCTCTGTGTGAACTCTGCTCCTGCCTCCGTTGTCTTTGTGAGCGAGAAGTGGAATCCGCACCCAGGTAGAATGCAGCGCGCGGCAGAGAGATGCTCTGCCAGGCTGCCGGGGCCAGCCGTCTGAGGGCTGCGGACAGCTGTGCGCTTGGGATGGCAACAGGCCCCGTTCCAGATGCGCTGGGACGCGCCAGCCGGTGGGCTCTGCCGTCAGGCCAAATCCGCCTCAGATGATCAACAGAGAAGAAGAGGCGGGTTTTCATTTTTTTAACACAAGGCAGGTTCAGAGATTCCACATGATTTGGGGCAAGGGGGATTGACCCAGGGACAGACAGGGAAGACGTGGGTGGGAAAGGCCATTTCCCACAGTGCGTGCCCTTCTGTCTCGGCACCCTCACTGGAGGGTGGTAAAGGTACGAAGGTCAGGGGCTGGAGAGACTGGACAGGGGGCCAAGCACTTGCCTTGCAACACAGCTAACTCTGGTTTGATCTCCAGCACCACATACAGTCCCCTGAGCACAGAGCCTGGAGGAAGCCCTGGACACTGCCCCCAAACTAGCAAAGCAGTTTTTCTGCACAGGGACACGAGGGCCCTGGAAAATGTGATCTGACTTGGTACACCACATTCCCAGGTGGTGTCTCTGCAGGCAGTGTGAACAGAACCTCAGGAAGGAAGCCTGCATCTCTTAGATGCTCCAGCTCCATCGGCGGGTGCTTTGGAAGGCCCCTGGGAACTGTCTCTGGGGCATTGTGGGAGATCCGTTAGCTGTGGGGTGACATGGCTTTCTCCTGGACTTTTCTCAACATTAGGGAACCCTTTGGATTTTATGTAGCTCAGGCATTCAAAGGGAAAATGAGGAAGTGGGCCATCCTGGCAGGAACAGTAGACAGGCAGATGGCAGCAAGTGTGTTCTGGTGCCCTCCAAACACTCAGACCTCGGTCACTTTGCTTTATGCTGGGGTTGTAGGGTTCCTCCGGGCAGCTGCCAAGGAGGACCGGATGGTGATGTTCACGAGGCCAGGCGAGAAGCACATGTCCCCACTGCGTTTCCGATCCAAAGTCAGGTGGCTTCAGATCCACCGCAGGTTCCGAAATGGAAAAAGCTCGTTGTCGTGCCGGACTCCGCAGGGGTCCAGGAGTAAATAATGCCTCTCATATAGCCTCAGCCTGGTGCTATCTTAATTGCAATCTCTGGCGAGATTTGGAGTTATGCGTTTTTAACAAGCAAACCATAAAATAAGGTCTAATCTCCCCAGAGCCCCCGGAGTTAATTTATCTGTCCACAGGCTAAGATCTTTTTAAAGGTTAAGAATGCGCGGGTTTCCTTTCTCGGCTTCGGGGCTGGCTGGAACGCCCGCAGACCGCTCCTACAGGCTGGCGGCTGGAACCCGGCTTTCATCAGTGCGGAAAGACCCAGCCTGGTGGACCCCCTATAGTCCAGGTGTTGCAGCCTGGAGAATCACACGTCAGCCCTCGCCCTGAGGCAGGGGGACTGATTGTCATCAGGCCCTTGGCGATGTAGAACAGAGGTTCGATTCCATCTCGGAAGACCAGAGACTGAGTCGTTCTGCTGCTAGCGGGAGGAAGCCTGGGGAATAGGACTGTTCACCGCTATTTCCTCGCCTGGAGAAAGGCCGGGTGATCTGGGTTAGCCCAGAGTGGTGCAGAAGGTTTGCTCCCTGAGTGGCAGGTGGGCGGCCGGATTAGTTGTTCAGCTGCTTGTTTGGGGCACCTAGGCATTTTGGAATTGGATCAAAGAGAGGACTTTCTCGTAAGGCCAATCCCTGGAGGGAAGGCCCAGTGTTCTCAGCTCCTGCCTGCTCCTGGCTCTTGTCGGCCAGCACAACGCAGGCATCAGGAACCCACGGAGTGTACACACCTCCGCTGGTCACTCAGCTCTGCAGGGTCCTTGCCCTGGCTGACCTCAGGGACTACGGATGTTGGCTCTGGATCGGCCACGTGAGTTCCGCTCTCCTCCGCCCGCAAGGCTGCCTGCAGTCTGGGTGGAGGCAGAGCAATAGGACCTCTCGGAGAGGCTGGCACTGCCCTTTACTGTGACCTCTCTGCCCCCTCCCCACCACCAGGAACCCATGACACCTTTTGTTTTTTATTTTTTAAAAAAAATTTTATGAAGTCGTTCCCAATATTTGGTTACATTTAATGTTCAAACACCCACGCCACCACCATTACACCTTCCTACCACATTTCGGGTGTTTCCATTCCGAACCCCAATCCCTGCCCCAAAGCAGAACTGAAATATATATATAAAATATCACTATCACCCCGTTATTCATCGATTTGATCAAGCGGGCGCCAGTAACGTCTCCATTTGTCCCTGTCACGTGCTAGTGTAGCCAATGGCATTTTGGGGGCTCTCTCAGGGCCAGGGGAATGAGGACCATCATTGTTACTGTTTTTGCCATCTTGAGTACGCCACAGGCAGCTTGCCAGGCTCTGCTGTGCAGGCGGGATACTCTCGGTAGCTTGTCGGGCTCTCCGAGAGGGATGGAGGCTTTTAGGGCAGCCTCTAATCACCTTTACAGGTGTTCCCAGTCAGGCATATATGTGGGCAAGATACTCTCGGTAGCCTGCCAGGTTCTCTGAGAGTGAGAATTAGACAATAAGAGGTCACGAGTCATTCTACAAATGAATGTTAATCACTGTTAAAAAAAACTGATATCAAAGTGCAAGTGGAAAAAATTAGGGGAAGACAAGAAACTACAAAATTACTCAAAATTCTTAAAGAAAAGTGGCAAAAAAATCTGTAAGTCAGTAATTTTTTAAATTTTTTTGTGCGATGGATTTAACTTCCATAACAAAAAGCAGAGTGAGGGTCTCAGAGCAGTAGGACCGGACTTAAGGAACTTGCCTTCACTCAAGCTGGTTCAATTCAGGGCACCACCTGGTCTTCTGAGAACCCCTAGGAGTGACTTAGCTACACAGTCTTAAGTGTGGCCTACCTTCTCCCCAAAGGCTATACAGATGGCTGGTGGGTATTTGAAAAAGTGCTCACCTTCACTGATATCAAAGAAATGTAAATAAAATGGTGATGAGACATTGCCTCATACCTGTGACAGTGCTTTACACCAAAAAGTCCAGAAGCACAGAGGTATGGTGCCGCAAGCAGGTCAACCTGTACCTGCAGGGCCCCTGTACCTGCGGGGTGAGTGCATCAGCAGCCTGATGGTGCCTTCAGGCTTCCTGATACCTGAAAATTGCTGCTGTGCCTAGGGCCAGACCCTAAGAACTTGGGGCCAAGTTTACCAAAAATTTAAACAGCCAAAAGTTAGGTATGTGAGAGCACAAATCACCTCCAGCTCAGCTATAGAAGCTCTTTTATGGGTCTTATTTCAGAGACTCATAAATAAATCTCAAAAGAGACCAAAAGCTGCAGTTAATCTTGGACCTGCACATGGATGAACAGACCTGAGTAAATCAGAGCAGGGGTGGGTTAGTCTGGTGCCCACCCAAGCAGAGCCCCTCACAGCTACTTGCTTCCACAATCCAAAACCACAGCCATACCCCTAGCCTGACCCCACCATCTCAATATGGACCTCACCAAGATATATTGTGCTGAAAATTCGGGTATGCAGATTTTGTGACTGAAATCTCTAGGCTTTCCTGGGGCTGGGATAGGCTACCTTCCATCACCTTCCTGTACTTCCGGAAACCTCGGCAGTCACATCCACACCCTAAGCGGTCGGTCACCCAATTGAAAAGCTATTCCAGTCTTACCGTTCCAATAAAAATACTGAATGCCCTGAACAAACACCATAACTTCTTGGTGCCTGTATTGTAAACCATAATGCACAAAAGGAAAAGGAGAGGGAGAGAGCAAGAAGGAAAGGGCCTCCCATAGAGGGAGGCTGGGGGTGAAGGGGGTTGTGGGGTGTTGGGGGATGACGGTAGGGAAACAGGGGCCATTGGTGGTCAGAAATGTACACTGGTGGAGGGATGGGTGCTGGGGCATTGTATGACTGAAACCCAATTATGAAGAGTTTTGTAATGGTCTATCTCATGAATATTCAATTAAAATTTTCTTTTAAAAAAATTTAAAAAGTTGTGCGGAGTTCATGCCAAGTCCATCTGCACAATCCGCACAATGACTGAATAAAAAGCATTACTCCTACATTAAAAAAAAGAAGAAGAAGAAAGAAAAGTCCAGAAGAAGTGGTGACATGGATTTGGTGGAAAAAAGAATCCCGTATTTACTCTTGGTAGAATTGTTGTCTAAGTTAGTCTCCATGGAAAACAGTGTCGAGAGGTCTCAAAAGATTAAAAATACAACTCCCATATGACTCAGTGCTTCCAGGCCTTGGGCATCTGTTCCAGGAACGCAAAAACAATTTGAAAATATATTTTATACACCTAAGCTCATTGCAACACTATTTACAATAGCCGAGATCTGAAAACCACCCAACTGTCCAATGACAGATGAGTGGTGGATAAAGAAGTTGTGGCATATATGCATAGTGGAATACTACTCAGCTGTAGGAAGAAAAGCATTCTTGCTTTTTTCTACAACTTGAATAGATTGAGAGGGCATGGTGCTGAGAGATAGATCAAAGGGAGAGGAACAAAAGCCACATGAATCACCTATACACTGGTGCCACTTTTAAGTTCCTTTTGTGGGCCTGATGTCAGGGGTTGACGCTATCTCAGCTCATCAGCTTTGGATTCCCTCATCCACCCAGGTTCCCAACAGGAAGGGGACTGGTATGCCTCAACTGCTGTCCCCAAACTTCTCTGAAGAAATCATGGAAAGGGCAAATCCTCAAGGAAAAGTGTGCTGTCCAAACACAGCTTCAGGGCTATGTGGCCAGACCTCCTTGGGGTCCTCACTAAGCCTTAACTTTCTGTCCCTGAAGGCACCTCACTGAAAGAAGAGTGGTTCCTTATCCAGAGGTGGCCAAGATAAAAGGAATTCCACTTCCCCTGGGGGCCAGGGGTCACCACTTGGGAGCTTCTGGCCCATATGATGGGGTCTCTAAGACATCATGCTGTTCAGGACCAGCTTAAATAGGGAAAGATCACCAACATCTCACATCCCCACATACATATCGTCTCATCCCATTTCCTCCAGTGTCTTTCCTCTTCATGACTTGGCCCTAGAGCTACAGACTTGAATGCCCCCTCCCTAGCAGCTCAACACACACCCTCGATCCTTTACTAGGACAGGGAAGCTAACGATCACTTCTACAAGATATAAAAGCCAAGAAGGAAAGAATTAGCGAGGTTCAGACTCCGGTCAGATACATCGCCTCATCTTTCATAGCCTTGGACTTCATCCTGAGTAAGACACAGTTTGAAGACTGAGATCATCTACCAGCAACATGCATTGCAGACCAAAGTTTGTGGCTGACCATATATGAATAACACCTGCAACCCTGTAAAACAAAGGCAATCGAGACACAGGGGGAAACTGGGGAAGGAAAAGGGACTATTCAATTCCTGGGGGAGCAAGCTTCAGTGTCCCATAAAATCATGAGAATCTGCTCAGCCTCAAGAGTTAATCAGAGAAATGAAACAGCAGACAGTGCCATCCCATACAGGCTGGAGGAAAACAGTTCGTTCTTACTCTGAGTGTTTTCTTCAAGAAGGAGGATTTTCTCTAAATACTTCTTGCTTCTCATTCACTGGCCAACCCTCACCCTTTAGCTTGGAGACAGTGAGTTATCTGATTGGGAAGGGATGGGGTGGGGGATGAGGGTCCTTCGTCCCTGTGTTTCTTCTGTATGAAAATTACCTCAAGACGATCCTGAGTGTCAAGCAGAGGAGGCGGTTCAGGGGTTGTTCTGGTGCACATTCCTGGCACGTGTGAGGGCCCCAGTTCAATCCCCAGCACTGTCTGCCCTGTCTCCTGTACCTTCAGCACTGGGCAAACCAGATGGCCCTCAGCACCACACTGCTGGCGCCGAGCAACACTGCATCCCAGGCTCATTACTTGGCCCCGTTGACTGAGTATGGCAGGAGGTGACCCAGGAATAAGTAGGGGGTGTGTGTGGGGGGTAGAACTCTGCTTAGGAGATTCTCCCACATAAACAGAAAGACCCTGAATGTAAGGTGTCTGAAAGAGCTTTCTCTCTCTCTCTGTCTCTCTCTCTGGCTCTCTCTCTCCCACTCTCTCCCTCTCCTTTTTTCTCTCTCTATCCAGTCCCTAGTCCTCTCTTTCAACTCTCTCAATGTGTCCCTCTCTCTGCCTCTCTTGCTCTCTTTCTCCCTCTCCCTCTCTCTTACTCTCTCATTTCTCCTTTCTCTTTCCTCCTCTGTCTCCCCACTCCTTTCTGTCTCTCCCCATTGCCCCCGCATCTCTCTCCTGTGTAGACCCAGTGAGATGGCAGCTAGGTGCAGGCAGGAAGACCTAGCTCTCTCTAAACCCCACCTTGCCAGCAGTTTTTTTTATTTGATTTTTTCCTTTTTTAAAAAAATTTTTATTAGTGAAACACCATGAAGTACAGTTGTAGACTTACAAATTTTTGTGCTTGGGTTTCA
>JAOXYA010000020.1:17539148-17549210 GCA_028565675.1 Sorex palustris
GGGATGCTGGGAATCGAACCTGGGTCGGCCGCGTGCAAGGCAAACGCCCTACCCGCTGTGCTATTGCTCCAGCCCCGCCATCACTACTTTGAATCTTCCCCATACCACCCCAGCCTGCCCTTTAGGTAGATGCTAAATAATTTATTTTGTGTTGCTTACCATGAATAGTATGAGGTGTTGTGTGGCCACAAAAGTGCCTGCGCATTCCTGGAATTCTAAAACTTTTAAGTATTTGGGGTCTAGAGGCATCTCTGTGGCATGCTGCCCTCTTCCGAGATTCATTTGTGATCTCTGAATCATGGCCGGTAATGCGCTTAAATGGCCTGCTTTTGATCTCTTTTGAGATCCATCTATGGGTCTCTGAAGCAAGACCGATAAATGAGCTTGTATGGCTGAACCGGAGGTGGTTCCCACATACCTAACTTTGACCGTTTAATTTCTTGGGAAACTTGATCTCAAGTTGTTGGGGTCCAGCCAGAGGCACAGCCGCAATTTTGGGGTATCGGGAAGCCTGAAGGCACCATTGGGCTGCTGATGCACTTGCCTCACAGGTGCAGGTTGACCTGGGAGAGGGAGAGGGAGAGGGAGGGAGGGGGAGAGAGAGAGAGAGACTTGTTACTGTGTTTGGCATATCGAATACGTCACGGGGAGCTTGCCAGGCTTTGCCGTGTGGGCAAGATACTCTCTGTAGCTTGCCAGGCTCTCCGAGAGGGGCAGAGGAATCGAACCCGGCTTGGCCGGGCTGACTGTGCAAGGCAAATTCCCTACCCTCTGTGCTGTCGCTCCAGCCCAGAGGAGGGGGGCTAGGTCAGAAAAAAGATTTGTGGGGTGTGGGCCAGTAGTATGGTGGATAGGCACATATCTTAAACTCAGCCAACCTGGGTTCAATCCCCAACACCCCATCTGGTCTCTTGGCACTGCCAGGAGTGATCTCTGAATCTCCGAACACAGAGCTAGGAGTAGGCTCTTAGCGCATCTGGGGGTGACCCAAAAACAACAACAAAAAAATTAAACTAATACAGGAAAAGGAAATGACACCTGGTTTTAAGGTGGCTAAGCATTAGCTCACATTTTGTTTTATGTAGCAGGTTATAAAGCATAAGATGCTGTGAGAACCTTATTCTTGTCTCCATTTAATTTTCAGTCATTAATAATAGTTAACTTAATGTACATCACATGCCCTAACCAAAATAGGGCCAGAGCGGCAGTACAGCAGATGGGGCACTTGCCTTGTCTATTAGAGGCCTAGGTTCTGTCACCAGCACCTCATGTGGTCCCCTGCCATGTGTGGCCCCAATACAAACAAGCAAGAACCAAAAATAAACACTAGAAATGGAACTGCATATGGAAAAGCTCAGTCTAATGAACTGAGAAACCTAAAGCCTTTCCCCCATGTAGTGTTGAGGGGTTGGGTGACAAGAGTGTTCCAATAATGCATTTCTAACATATTCTATCGAAAAAGGTGAGAGTATGTATAGAAGGCATTGGCAGGAATAATGGCTGAGAAGTTTGACAAGTGACTGACATAAATGTATTAGAAGCAGAATGTATGTAAGGTGGTTAAATAAAAAGAAATCTGGTTAGGGGTGGAATCAGCCCTGTGGGAGAGCACTTGTCTCCATGGGAGATTTTAATTTTGATGTCCCTCTGCCCCCCAGCAGGTTGTGGAAAAAAAATGTAAATCTGTATCTGCAGATTTTGGGAAGGAAGTTTGGGGCAATGCCAGGCAGTGTTGCGGAGTATCTCTTGACAGTGCTTGGGGGGCCATATGGCATGTTGGGGGTTGCACCAGGGTCAACCACATGCAAGGCAAATGCTGTAACCCTTAGCCTATCTCTCTAGCCTGCTCTTTCTGTGTATTTTGTAGCTAAACTGAAAAATTCCAGAGACAAAGAGGAGCAGTTAGAAACAGCATGAAGGAATAGATAAGTAAAGGCAGAGGAATGACAGTTACGGAACTGGAGAGATTGATGTGAAGGTGCTTGCTTTAGATGTCTTGGTTCAGATCTGTGGCACTGCACTTGGTCCCCTGAGCCATCACCACCTTGCCTCCAATAGCATGAAATAATAGTGTTTAATTTGTGGAGTTTAAAAGATCAGTTAAGGGGCCCCAGCGATAGTTCACTTGCCTTGCACGCTTGTTAACCTGGGTTTGATCCCTGGTACCCCATATGGTCCCCTGAGTACCTCCAGGAGTAAGTCCTGAGCACACTGGGTGTGACCCTAAAACAAAACAAAACAAAAAAAGCCCCAACATACCAAACAAAAATAAAAAATGAAACACTAGAATCTGGGTTAAGCTGTAGAGGAGATATTGATAATTTAATTTAACTTGAGATTTTTTGTTCCTATGACATTTCTTTTTTGCACTGCCCTTTTTTGTGTGATGGTGATCACACAAAAGCAGATCCTTCCCTCTCTGTCCCCCACTCGCCTTCCACTCCTCTCCTTCATTCTCCCTCTTTGCCCCACTCTCCTCGGGCAGGGGGGATGCCCAGTGTGGCGCCCACTGAGGGCTGCTGTCTGTGGTTTGCATGTGGTGCCCCGGTTGCTTACTAGCTGTGGTCTCACTGGGGGCCGTACATCCTTCTGTGGCGCTGGTGCATTCTGGGCTGTGAAGCATAGGGGTTCCTGGGTAGCAGAGCTGCTGGGGTAAGGTTGTTTATGGGGTTGGGTCGACTGGGTTATCGACCGTATGCTTGCAGGGAAGGCACACACAGCCTCTGCCCAGCTCAGAGACACCTCTCCCGAAGTGCTGGGGTCACATGGGCTCAGCCAGCTGCTCATGCCTGCAGATCATGTGTTATATCTCTCACAACGGTCTCACCTCGCGTCCCAAAGTCTTTGCTTCATTCCAGTGCTCTGGGAATTGAACCCAAGGCCTCAAACCCATATGTGTGTTTCAAAAGAGAATGTGGAACCCCAGCTACTGCAACAGGGAACACAAATAAAATAAAAGTAGGAAGGGTCCAAGAGACAGTACAACGGGTAGGATGCTTGCCTTGCATGCATCTGATCCCCACCTTCCACACCCTCTATGGACCTGTGAGTGATCCCTGAGCACTGCCCACTGACTGTGGCCAAATATCCCCCACCCCAAATACATATTTTAAAACATTTTTTCCGGGGGTGTTCCCAGGCAGTGCTCAGTGGGGCTTCGCTGGTGAGTATATAAGATATAATTTAGGGTGATCTTCACTATATATATTTCTTGGGTCATAGTACTATGAGAAATTCCGGGAGAGCTACTACAGGGATAAGGAACTTGGAAGCAGCTGACCCTGTTTGGATCCTGGCCCTGCATATGGTCCCTTAGGCACCGCCAGGAATAATCCCTGAGTATACAGTCAGGAATAAGCTCTGAGCACCTCCAGGTGTGACCCCAAAACCAAACAAATAATAATAGCCGTTAATCACAAGACAAAACTGTTTCACTTTGTAACTTGGGAGATGTGGCACCTACCTTGTATGCAGCTGAACTCGGTTTAAATCCCTGGTATTGCATACCATCTTTTTTCCTTTCTTTTGCCACATCCAGTGGTGCTCAGGGTTTATTCCTGGCTCAGTGCTCAGACATTACTCCTGGCAAGGCTTGGGGAGACCATATGAGATGCGGGGGATCGATGGTTGGTTGGTTGGCTGCGTGCAAGGCAAATGCCATACCTGTTGTACTGTTGCTCCAGCTCTCCTTATATTTTATTACTGGCTGCATTAAACTTGTGAGTTTCAGTAAATCAACTTCCTAATTGGTGGACATTTAGGTTCTAATTTTTTTTGACCCCCTTTACAAAAGATTGTTAATACTGAGTAATTTCTCATTTAGAATTAGGGGATATTTGGATTTAGTATGTTCCTGTATATAATCATTTAAATTATGTCTACCTGCTCTGGCCTCACTCAGAATTTACTTGAATATCTTATTCTTATTTTGGGGTGACAGAGTGAGGAGTAGGTTCAAGGAATGTGACCCCCCCAAAAAAACTAAGATGAGTTAATTCGCTGGATGAGTCACCTGCAGTGGTACCCAGCAGGGTGGAGACGGAAGGGTGGTGGGATGATGTCGAGATGTGTTGAAGTTGGGCCTTGAGCACCTGCTCAGCCCTTTAAACCATCTCTGGGGAGCTTTTCCTGTCACTGTGTTGCCTTGGGTCAGACCCAGAGGTACAGAGGTACTGGGGGTAGGATTGTCGCTCCTGGCTCTGTGTTGAGGGGTTGCTATCTACAATGGTGCTTGGGGGACCATGTGTTGTTGGGGCTTTCTGCCTGTAAAGCATGAGTGCAGCCCACTGACCTCTTTCCACAGCCCACTGGCCCTGTTGCATTCCACTTACAAAAAATGTTTTTCTGGGGCTGGAGCAGTAGTACAGCGGGTAGGGTGTTTGCCTTGCACGTGGCTGACCCCGGTTCGATCCCCAGCATCCCATATGGTCCCCCGAGTACCGCCAGGGGTAATTCCTGAGCGCAGAGCCAGGAGTAACCCCTGTGCACCGCCGGGCATCACCAAAACTTTTTCTGCTGAGGCTATATAATTATGCATGTGTCAGTGCCCCTGATTCGGGGGACAAACTAGAGTGAGGCAGTCCTGGAACTGCAGTAACGAAAAACCTGAGTCTTTCCTTCCTGCGTTCATGAGCCAGACTTGAAGAGGAAGAAACTATTGTCGTCCATGTCTCTCCTCATGTTGACTTTTGGTGGGGGTGGGAGGCTGTTTGAGCCCTCCTGGCTGTGCTCAAGGGTGTCTCATGTCAGTGCTGGGGGACTGTTTGGGGTACTGGGAATGAACAGGGCTGGGTTGTGTGCACCACAAGTGCTTTCACCCTGTCCTAGCTCTCCTGCCCCTACTGTTTGGTTAGGTTTTTTTTGTTTTTGTTTTGGGGCCGTACCTGGCGATGCTCAGGTGTTACTCCCGAGTTCACTCCTGGGATTACTCCTGGTGGTGCTCAGGGGACCGGAGTGGCTTTGTGCAAGGCCTTACCTGGTTTTGACCTTCCAGGCCCCACGATGGGAAGGGAAATTGGGAGAAGAAACTATTGTTACTGTGGTGTTTTCTTATTCTATGCCAGGTACTCCAAACTCCCAGACTACATTATTATTATTATTACTACTCTTAGGCTCTTGGACCACAGCTGGTGATGCTCAGGACTTCCTGCTGGCTTTCTGTTCAGGAATCACTCCTAGAGGGACTCGGGATACAGGGATTGAACCCCAGTCAACTGTGTGCAAGGGCAGCGTTCTCTCTGACCCCCAGTTCATTATGTACTCTGAAATTGGGGTGTGTGTTATCTTCAGCTTTGTTCTTTCTCAAAATTGCTTTGACTCTTTGGGTTTTTTTGTGGTTCTTTGATCTTTGCTATCTAGCAGTGCTCAGGGTTTGCTCCTGGCTCTGTACTCAGAAGTCATTGCTAGGTTACTGGATGCCTGGGATTGAACCCAGCTTGGCTGTGTGCAAGGCAAGCACAGTACCCCCCCCCCCAATCTATCCATTTCCAGGATATTTCAGTTTGTTTGTTTGTTTTTTTAATCTGATTGTCATCTTAGTAGGGATTGCATTGAATTTGTAGATAGGATTGGGTTGTCTGAGTATTCTAATAATAATCTTCTGAGGCTAGGGATATGACTCCGTGTTGGAACACTTTCATCATATGTGTGGATTTTGCTGAGTGTGGTCAAAATAACAACAAAAAGGAGCTGGAGAGATAGTACAGTGATTAAGCCCTGAGCACTGCTGGGTCTGACTCAAAAACCCAAATAAAAACAATAAGCACTGTAGCACTGTCTTCCTGTTGTTCATCGATTTGCGTGAGCGGGCACCAGTGAGGTCTCCATTGTGAGATTTGTTACTGTTTTTTGGCATATTGAATACACCACAGGGAGCTTGCCAGGCTTTGCCTGCGGGCGGTATACTCTTGGTAGCTTGCCAGGCTCTTCGAGAGGGGTGGAGGAATCAAACCCAGATTGGCCAAGTGCAAGGCAAATACTCTACCCGCTATGCTATCGCTCCGGCCCCAAAACAATAAGAACAACAGAAATAAAAACAATATTCTTCCAACCCACACACATTGATATCTTTATTTGTGCCTCATTTTCTCCCCTCAGTCTCTTACACTTGACATTGTGCAGATCAATTTACTTCCTTGACTAAATCTGTTTACTTTGGGCCTGGAATGGGGCTCAGTGGTTAAGTGCATTCTGGCACAGCCAGGAAAAAAATCTTGGTTCATTTTGTTGCAATTATAAGTGTGTTTCTTCTCTTTTTTTATTTTTTGGCTTTTGAACCACATCCTGAAGTGCTCAGGGATGATTGCAAGGCTTGGGGGACCATAGATGATGCTGGGGTTTGAATCTGGACTGGCTGCAGTCAGGGCAAGCTTTCTGCCTGCTGTTCTGTCACTCTGACTCTATTTTATTAGTAATTGCATTTATCTTAAGAATTTCACTACACCAACTTCCTAATTGGTGGGTATTTGGGTTCTACTTTATTTATTTACTTATTTATTGCTCTTTACGGAGCATTGGTAATACTGAGTTATCTCCCATGTTGAATTAGGGGATGTTTGGGTTTAGTATGTTTCTAGATAATTGTATTTAACAATGTTCAAATTATGTCAAATTATTTAAGGAACGTCTAACTCGTCTCCTTTATGAAGGATGAGACTGTACTTTGAAACTTTCAGATTGTTTATTTGGAGGGGGAGGGATGGACCTCCCAGTGGGGTTTGTAGTTACAAGACTAGTCCTGGTGATTCTCAGTCCCAGCCTGTAGTTCAGCCTTTTGCTTCAGCCTGGGGGTGTGACTGAACTGTCTCAGTGGTACTTAGGGAGATGACTTGAGGTCATCTGCATGCTGGGCACACATACGGTCCCCCAAGCGCTGCCAGGAGTAATTCCCGAGTGCATGAACCAGGAGTAACCCCTGTGCATTGCTGGATATGACCCGAAAAGCAAAAATAAATAAATACATAAATAAATACAATTGTTCAGCAGTTGGGGGGCTGGTTAGTATAGCAAATACAGTGCTTGCCTTACACAGGGCCAACCTGGGTCAATCCCTGGTCTCTCATGGTCCTCTGAGCACTGCCAGGAGTGATCTCTGAGCATCGCCAGGTGTGGCCCCCAAACAAAACAAATGGTTAACTAATTATGATATTAATTATTATTTTAATTTTTTTTGTAGGAGTACTACTATTTATTCAGCCATTGATTAGCTGATTGAATTGGGCATGAACTCCACCTTAATTTTTTTAATTGATATTAATTATTTTTTAAATTTTTTTATAGGGCTGGGGCGATAGCACAGCAGGTAGGGCATTTGCCTTGTACGCGGCCAACGCGGGTTTGATTCCCAGCATCCCATATGGTCCCCCAAGCACCGCCAGGAGTAATTCCTGAGTTCAGAGTCAGGAAGAACCTCTGTGCATTGTTGGGTGTTACCCAAAAAGCAAAAAAAAAAAATTATAAACTGGTTCTCAGTTTATTACATTTAATATTCCAACATCAATCCCACCATCATTACATCTTCCCCACCACCATCTTTTTAATGTTTCCACCCCAATCCCCAACTCTGCCCCCAAAGCAGGATCTAAATAATTGATTTTGTATTGCTTGTTATGAATGATCCACTAAAAATGATCTAGAAAATTTTCCTTAAAGGAAAGTGCGTGGAGATTGTTGTATTTCACCCTGGAGCCATTAAGCCCTAACGTTCTTAAAGGTTGAGCTGTGTGTGCATATATATATAATACGTATAATTAATGATTTTTTATTTTTTATTTTATTTTTTATTTATTTATTTTTTTTGCTTTTTGGGTCACACCCAGCGATGCTCAGGGGTTACTCCTGGCTCACGCACTCAGGAATCACTCCTGGCGGTGCTCGGGGGACCATATGGGATGCTGGGAATCGAACCTGCTTTGACCATGTTGGCTGCGTGTAAGGCAGACGCCCTACCCGCTGTGCTATTGCTCCAGCCCCCATCATACTAGTTTTAGTATTGAACAATACTGGAGTTAGAGCAGTCAATAATTACAAGAAAGAATTAGCATGTTTTATAATTTCAACATTGTTACAAAATCATGAACTGACATATGTTGCTTTGAAACTTAAATTAGGTGTCAGGGAGATGACTCAAGTGATAAAACAAAGACCAAGTTTGAATGTATGATACATGAGTTTGATCTTTGGCCCCACATGTCCCCTTTCCTAACAATTCTCAGACAGGTTCTGGGTACCCTCTCCAAAACACACTGCTGAATATGACCCTATTAAGTAATAAAAATTAAAAATGCTAAAAGACAAAACTTAAAGCTAATTGTAAATGATAAAAATATTATTTATAATTTCAAAGTATATGAGAAATTTAACACAAAAATATGACTCAAAAATAATATTTTAAGGAATATAAAATATTAAAATCAGACCAGATAGCATTCAAAGGCAAAGATGTTCTAAGGCACAAAGCAGAAAGTGTGTTTTATGATAAAGCGCACAGATGGAAATAGGAACAAAACAATGTTGAGCCCTTACATGTTGACTATGATATATGTAAAGACTCATATATACAATACAATAATGTGTAAATAAATGTTGAAGCACAGAAAAGTTATCTCATAATAATAATGATAATTTTTGTATACTTCTTAGAATTTGAAAGATCACCGAAACAAATGGTAGTATTAAAGGGAAGAAATGAGAATGCTTTAGGCAAAACTGATCTAATAATGAAAAATAATTTTAAAAAATCAACAGAATAAGTGAGAAGGAAAAATATCAATGGAGAAGGAGGTAGAGGGGATCTATTTGACTGATATTTATTTTCGTGGAAATCTTGCTATTTTTGTATAACTGTGTTGTGCAGGGAAGTCATTATTCTTTTAATCTGCAGAAAGAGCCCAGTATAAACTACAGTAATTTCCATTAGATATTTTATATCCTTCTACAAATGTTCCTTTGGAGCAACGCTTCACTTTTTAAATTTTTTAATGAATTACTGTGAGGTACAGTTACAGACTTACAAATTTTGGTGGTTACGTTTCAGTCATACAATGATTGGGTACCCATCCCTCCACCAATGCCCATTTTCCACGACCAATGTTCCCAGTATCCCTCACATCACCCCCACCCCGTCCCCCACTTCCTGCCTCTGGAGCAACACATTTTAATCTTAGATGCACATCAACAACAATGAAGGACCTTCTTATTTATTATATTTGTTCTGCCCTTTCCTCAGAGGAAGCAAAGTCTACATAGTCATGTGGAGTAGATCTAGAATGGGGACATGGTAAGAATCACTGTATTATTTGATGAAGTCTATTAAAATGCCTTTGCAACAACCCATTCAAAGATACATCCATTTTCCTCTTACATGTATAGGGTTTTACTCCTGGATTTCAAAAATTTCAATTGTGGAAGGAACTCTTATGAATGTCAGTGCCACATCATTCAGCTCATCCTCAAAGGTTAAATTTTTAAGCCATTCACCAAAGTTTCTAAGTTTAAATTCATTACCATCCTTTTCTTTTTTTGGATTTTTTAATGACTCAAACCTTGACCCTGGAACTCTCAATCTCTTCATTTTATCCTTGGCAGTCTAAATAGAACCAGGGAGGTGAAATCTTAAATTGAAAAAGATTAAGCCAAATACCTGCAGTATTGCTTCAGGATGCTTTTCTCTCGTCGCTGGAATGTCTGGGATTTCCTGGAGAGGCTTCGATGCCTTCTTTTTGGCTTTTTCCATTTGAATGTTGGTGAAATAGTTGACAGCAGCAAACTCAATAAGGGCCGAAAATACAAAAGCAAAGCACACAGCTATGAACCAATCCATGGCAGTGGCGTAGGACACTTTGGGCAAAGAATGTCGTGCACTGATGCTCAGAGTGGTCATGGTGAGGACCGTAGTTATCCCTTAAAAGCAGAAGAGCAAAGAAACAAAATGCTTGTCATTATTTCTATGTAAAGCAAACAATAAATAGACCTAGATATTGAGAAGACAGAAAGGTGAAGTTAAAAAAAATTATGATAAATCAACCCAAGTCTTTGATGAAAATTCAAATCCTACTAGTGAAA
>JAOXYA010000020.1:17623563-17634936 GCA_028565675.1 Sorex palustris
GAAACCCAAGCACAAAAAATTGTAAATCTACAACTGTACCTCATGGTGTTTCACTAATAAAAAAAAAAGAAAAAAATATTATTATAGCGATGGTGGGGGAGGAGTAACCAGATTGGAAGTGACATAGGATGGAGGTGATGGGTCTTGGGTACTTTGGTGGTGGTGAGGGAACTATACACCAAAACTGCAAATGTCAACACTACTGTAAACACATTCCCTTACCTATAATAAAAATTACCAAAAAGGAGTCCATATAAATGTTAAAAAAATAACAAATACAGAATTACAAAATCGTTGTTTTTCATAGTCACTTTTAAAGCAAATAGCCTCATGCAAGCCTCCATAGTATCTTCTTATGCTGTATATAAAAAACAATAAAATGAAAACCCGCATGTACGCTCAAATGTATAATATAGCTTTGTATCCAAAATGGTGTACAATTAGGAGTTCAAAGTATTTTGTAGTTCTTCTAAAATTGATTCTTCCAGGCAAGGTTAGTGTTTAGATTCTGCCCGCTAAACCTTATGTAAAATCCTCTGATATGCACTAAATAATGATACAGAAGCATCCTGGGCAAAGAAATGGAAGCAGAAAATTTTCACCTGTAAAATGGGGTTAATGTATCAGAGTTTCTAGAATTCCTTTGAGGATCATATTATATTATGGCTATAAAGTGCTTATCAAAGTGCTTGGAGTATAAGAGTATAAGGAGTTTTTCATAGACATTAACTACTGCTATAATTCCATAATTACCATGTTATATGCAATATATTAAAAGGGTTAGCAAGTAGGTAAGTAACAGGCAAGACTTGTGAGTCTTATATAGAATATGAAAGTTCGTTTGTCTAGTAAAAGGAAAAGAAGCTATAAGAGAAAGTATAATTGTCAATGAAGCTGCAATTGTTAATGAATATGAAACTATACATTTTTTAGCACAGCACCAAAGCAAATAAATGGCAGCTTTGGTAGAAGGAAAATTTCAGTATTATTTCAGCATTTAAGGACAATTCACTTAAAATATACTGAAATGGGGTGAGGAGGGTGGGCAGGGATTTCTGTCGTTTCTTGCCAACGTCTCTTGAAGATGAGCTGTTTTTAGAGCAAGTTTTTTCCAAGATTAAAAATGACTTCCATGAGAATTCACTGCCAGTGTGAGACTGTCGATGTTACTCTTTCACAGAGGAGTCACTAGCACCCAGAATTAAATTATTGGAATCCAGAGAGCAGGAAATGCTCCTTGGAATGTTCCTGTAGTGGCAGCATATCAGAAGCTTTGTGTGAATTTCCCCCCCTCTTTGGTTTCTTGACCGATTAAGGCATTTCCAGCACCATTCCATAGGTACCAGCTGATCTAGCTTTCACAAATGATATGAGAATTTATATATGCAGATTGGAGAAAAACAAATGCTGCTTTTATAGACATTAGCTTAGTGTTGAACTTAGAAATAGCATAGTCCAATAGAGTTGCTTTCTTGGATGCAAGAGTTTAAAAGACCGTCCTATGTGTTATCATTTTTTCTGCAGCAACAGGCAAGTCAAAGCAGTAAATGAGATGTTAAATAGGAAGGAAGGAGAAAGAAGGAAGGAAGGAAGGAAGGAAGGAAGGAAGGAAGGAAGGAAGGAAGGAAGGAAGGGAAGGAAGGAAGAGACTTAGTTTACAATCCTGCCTTCAGTCAGCATATCTGTATTATATAGAAAATTCATTTAGATGTTATGATTTTATACCTATTTTAATAACAAGACAGATTATTCTTTTAAAGATATTTTTCCTGAGTGAGAAAGAAAAAAAAAAGTATCTCCTATAGAGGCATGCTTGTGTGTAAGTGTATATAGGTGTGAGAAGTAGAAATTTCTGAGGAGAAAAGATATCTGCTCATGATTGGGTTTTAGTCATACAATGTTCGAACACCCATTCTTCCATTGTATGACTAAAACCCAATCATGAGCAGCTTTGTAGCTGTGTACCTTATGGTGATATAATAAAAACAAAAATAGTTCAAAAAAGATATTTTTTTCTCCTCAGAAATTTCTACTTCTCACACCTATATGAGTTCATATAAAATATAAGAAAATATATGAAAATAACAGAAGTGAAACCTGAGAAGGAATTAGAGACAGCACACAGGCATTGGCTGGTAGTGGCTGTCCTTTATAATCTAGATTCACTGGAGAACACCTGGGTCAACTCATAAATATTCCTCAAGTATAGTTGTGGATTGAAATACTTTAGTCACATGGGGTCTAGAATAAGTTCTATCTCTCCAGTCTTTAAATGGATGGGAGAGTTTTACCTCCTTGAGTACTCAGAAAATTTCTAACTTGCCCCAATTTTTGCACTATTTTCCTAGTCAGTTGTGACTTGGCCTTGTTTTTCTCTTAACTCTCAGTTCTTCATCCTTAAATCTCTCCTTTGTCTGATTCCATCAATGATAAAAATATGGCAGCATCCTGACCTTCCTATGATGCAATGCATTTTTCACACTATGGGACAGAACAAGGCTTTTCCCAAGTAAACAAAACATACTCACTTCAGTATTTTCCACTTCATTCTTTTCATTCATAGTTTTAAAAAATAAAAAAAGTCATTTTAAACTTGGCAGATAAAGTAAAAACAACTTTAATTTCAGCTAATACTGGAATCCCAAGTATTGACACCCAATCATGAACTAACCATTTCTTATGTCATAACCCAGGCTACATAAAATCACCCCAGTGTGTTACACCATCTGCTTAGACCGCTAACCATATACTCATCCTGGTTTTTCTTCCTAACCCCACAACCAGTCTCTATGTATCACCTACTCTCCACTTACACAGTGGAGCTTGCATAACAGAAAGTTTGTTGCATAATTCCAGAATGCAATGAAACTCAATCAGAAATTGAAATGGATTGAGTCTCAATCCATTGATGTCATACCATTGACATCACTGGATTAGATATAAATAGAGAAATTAAACATATATTACCTTATTCCTGAGTATATCGGTCACGTTTTCTCCCCAGAATGATCCTTTAACAACTTTAGTCTACAGTCATTTTTTATAATTTTTACACATGTGATGAATTAATCTACAAGGTAAGGATGTCATTACCATCACCTAGGTAAAGAAGGAAAAATCATAAATCAAAGAAGAATGTGGGGCTAGAGAGATAGTTCAGTGGGTAGGGCATTTGCCTTACATGTGGCTAACTGGGGTTTTATCCCTCATACTTCATGTGGTACCCCAACCCCCTCTAGGAGTGATCCCTGAGGTAAAAACCAATATTATGTCCTGTGCACTGCCAGATGAGGCCTCTAAATCAAAACAAACAAATACACTGAATAGGAATGTGAAATATCCACTAAAGAGTTACTCTTCCTATTCCATGTCATCCGTATTATGTTCCTTAAAAATGTCTTTGAGGCAAATAAATTTTGAGTAGAATGTACAATCATCAAGTTTTCTATTATTTACAAATTGCTAAATATATCCTGTCAAAACACTCACCAAAAATACTTCACTTCTTTCAATCATGTTATGGAAAACATAATCATTCAAGGAAGAATTTGCCTACAGAATATCACACCCCTCTAAACAGAGTTTTAGAGAAGCCACACAAGAAACTTCATTCTACATCTCACTTTTTACTGAAAATCAGTTTATCAAAGGACTTCAGAGTAATATTTAGGTATTTCATTAGATCATTTTTATTATTCAATATGATGTATGATCAGGTACATGGAATAAGGTACATATATGGAATATATGGTTAATTGAAAATATGTTTCTCTCTATCCCACATTTTCCCCCTTCTTCACACACATCTTCCTATGTTTTCCACCCAAATTTCCAGTTACATAACACAAATTTTCAGTTTACACTGAAAATAAATTTGATCCACACTAATTTTTCTAATAAGTTATTCTGAAATGCAGTGCCAAAGTGAGAGAGAAATCTTGGTTTATCCCATTAGAACTGATTTTCTGTTTGGCTGTTTTTTTCTTTCTCTATTTTTCATCCAGTTTTCTCCTTAGTCTTTATAATGAGCCTTACTTTGACCTTCTATCAAATAAAAGTGTGAAATAAGAGGTACTAAGGATATTTTTCAACTTTAGTATGCCCAAATACTATCATTTGTCTCCTCTTATATGGTGTCCCTTTTTATTTTTTTAATAGCAAGTACCATTTGGTCAATCATGCCAGATTGATAATTGTGCTGGTCAAAAGTTCCGAGAATTTTTTATCCTCCAGCTTGTCGTTTTCATCCTCAGTGTCCGGAGTCCTATTCCTTCAGGGTTTTCTGTCTGTGCAGGAAGAGCTTTAGATGCTCAGTGAAGAAACTAACTCTTTCCTACCACTAATTAGCTCTG
Source organism: Sorex palustris (assembly GCA_028565675.1). Taxonomy (NCBI): domain Eukaryota; kingdom Metazoa; phylum Chordata; class Mammalia; order Eulipotyphla; family Soricidae; genus Sorex; species Sorex palustris. Next base: position 17,627,916 of record JAOXYA010000020.1, read on the forward strand.
CATATATAGCAAATGAAATACAGTCCCTGCTCCTCATGTGTGAAATGGAACTAATAATAGTATTTCATCAGTTTTGAAATGTTAGAAGTTAGGAGGAAGAGAGAGATAGAGAGAGAGAGAGCACTGAGCAAGGGCTCTCTCAAGTATTATGTCATAGAAATACAGTGCAATATGATAAATGAAGATATTAGCATGGGCTGCTATGTAATCTCTCCTAGGTGAATCTTGTTCTTTTTAATAAAACCTTCAAGAGACAAATTTCTTAATAAAAAGATGACCTTGAAGGTCTTATGAGCACTATACCAGAAAGGTAGGGGAATTTTCAGGCTAAGAAAGGAGCTCTATAGCATCTCACCAATCAAAAACACCAATGTATTGTTTTATGTACAAGCAGAAAAAGGATTTGCTTAGATTTATGTCTTTACAGAAAAAAGTGCATCTAAGTATAAGTATATTACTAAGTATAAGCATTATACTTAGTAATATTGTGAAAACTATTTATTATGCAGGCTGAGTGTGTCAACTTGACCTGTCCTTACTCTATGAACACTAAGTAGAAAGTGGGATGAAAGAGAAGTGAATTTAACTCTAATCCTGTAAGATTATGTTTTACAATGGATGGTGATCCTGAGGAATGGAATACTCTGAATTAAAACTTATTTAAGATTAAATTGACACAGTGCTGCTTTGATTCCACTGCAAAGCTATATAAAACTAAGACGAAAAATTTAATGGATCAACTATAGCCAAAACAAATCAGATTTTCCAGCTTAATCAATGGCTGGATAAATAGCAGTACTACTACATTATAAAATAAAATAAATAAAATAAAATAAATTCGATATTTCCCCCAGAATTATTATGGGGATAAGCAATGGAGACATGTTTATGCAAATATTTAAGTTCAACCTCAAGAGAACAAGTCTTATCAGAGCCTCAGTTTCTTTATTTACAGAATTAAAATAACCTACCCAGTTGGTTGTTTTGAATATTCAATGAAATAGTGCAGTTCAGAGTAGCTTATATAAATCCACACAAGGCAAATAATCAGACTAAGAAATTTAATAATTATATTTGTTTCTTTTTAGTTGTTTAATATTTTCTCTGCAGCCCTGTAATCTTTCAAAAAAGGATTCTTATGCTAAAGAATACTAATTTTATACTTAAAAATATATACATTTTTATCCATAACATTCTAGTTGGTAGATCTCAATTTACCTGTTTAATATATTGAATTTTTAATATGAGATAGTATAGTGTTTTCTCTAGTGTTACATAAGAATCTATGAAAATATAATTAACACTGTGTATCTTGTTTATATAACATTCAATTTTTATTGATTGATAGGACAAGATTCCTTCTAGCCAAAATAATAGGCTATGTAATAAAATAATTTTTGAAGAAAATGAAGTTAACTTTTCTTGGGGCTCTTTTACTACTTATTTCATTTCTGTGAAGTTCATAGTCTTTTACTATAAAATAGAAATGGTTGTTCTCCCCTTGCATATTTAAAATTATTATTATATAGTTGGGCCGGAGCAATAGCATAGCGGGTAGGGTGTTTGCCTTGCACACGGCCAACCTGAGTTCTATTCCTCCACCCCTCTCAGAGAGCCCGACAAGCTAACAAGAGTATTCCACCCACATGGCAAAGCCTGGCAAGCTACCTGTGACGTATTCCATATGCCAAAAAAAGTAACAACAAGTCTCACAATGGAGATGTTGCTGATGCCTACTCAAGAAAATTGATGAACAATGGGAGTACAGTGCTATTAAATAGTTGAAGATGGTACTAGATAATATATCAATTTATATATACACATATATAAGAATAGATAAGCATACTTAATAGTATAAAAGATATTGCTGTATTTTTTTCACTTGGTTTCAGTATTCTGAGACTGCCTTCCTAATTTCATTAATACCTGATGAAAACTTGAGTTATCATTTATATAATATTTAATTTTAACCACATTTTGTTGCCAAATTAATTATTTGAAAAATAATTTTTATTTATTTATTTTTTTGCTCACCCTCATCACTGCGGCCTTTCCCTCCTGCCCTCGAAAAATAATTTTTAAAGAAATTCACATCACTGTTGTAAATGACAAATAAATATCACCTTGAAGTAAATTCAATAAAAATAATTATTGGGATCTAGGAGTTAGTACTGGAGTTAGGGTGCATGCCTTGCGTGTTCCCAACACTGCTTCACATTTCAGCACTATGTAACCTATTAAACAATTCTCATCATGACCCTAGAGGCCTCCAAGTGCCAGTAAAGTACCTCTGTGTGGCCCCTGGCTCCTGAGTAGTACCAAATCCTCAGGCTCTAGCATTAAACTACCAGCCCAGTTGGCCAAGTAGCACTAAGGGTGATCACTGGCCTCCCTGTGTACGTTACTGGGCCCGCTCAAGCAAATCGACGATCAACGGGAGGGCCTCTTTTCCCAATTTTATTAAATTCTAGTTAGATGCTGCTTCCTGAAGAAAGCTTGCCATTTGCTTTCTTTGCAAAGTCAGGGACTAGCAGATGTTAGAGAGGCATTAAAAATTATATTAGTTTTATGTCAATGTTTTTTAAAACTATATGCAAATCAGAAGTATTAAACAATATATAAAGAATATAACTTTCACTATAGCATCCTCTAATGCTTCTTGAATGACTTAAAGTTATGTATCTATGGTCTGTAAACTTTTTTCTACAATTAGAAAGGAAATTGTTACAGTAGGGAATATAATGGATTGAAAGTCTCTGTTCTGTCCGATGATGTGGGATGTCAATAATGTTCCAGATCCTTGATTTTAAATTTCAAAAAGGAATGTTAAAATGTAGTATTTCTGGGGCTGGAGTACAGCACAGTAGGTAGGGCGTTTGCCTTGCACGTGGCCGGACCCGGGTTCGATTCCCAGCATCCCATATGGTCCCCCAAGCACTGCCAGGAGTAATTCCTGAGTGCATGAACCAGGAGTAACCCCTGTGCATCGCAAGTTGTGTCCCCAAAAGCAAAAAAATTAAATAAATAAAATAAAGGCTCACAGAACAGCCAGAGGTCCTTCCTGTCTCACTCCAAGGGAACCAGCTTCCTTGCTACTGACTAGAGGTTAGTTCAGGAGCTGAGAAAATAACCCGGCAGGGTGGAGGGGGGGGGAGTAAGAGGTGTAAACTCTTTTGGAAAGGGCACACGTGAGAGAGGCACAAGAGAGGCACAAGAGAGGGGTCTATGCCCCATTTTCAAGGGTGCACAAGTGAAGAGCTGACCAAGGAGGGAGAGTCAGTTGCTGGGGACCAGAACTGGGTGAACGGGTCTGGAACAGCGGCCCTGAGAGGATTAAGAAAATAAGACAGACATAAGAGCAAAGTCAGGGGGCTAACAGCCTCATGGACTGGGAGCCCCAATTCTCCACCACATTCCTTATTTATTGCCTTCATCAACAAACATATGAAGAGTAAGGGTGACCATTGATATACATCTACTATGCTCACCTAACCAGGCTAAGCTAAGACAAGTGAACAGAACCATGTCACTGAGAGGGCATATATGACTGAAGGTCTCTAAAGTCTCTAAAAGAGGTAGCAGAGTTAAGAGTGGTTACAGGACCCTCTTGGAAGAACCTTCCCCTATCAATGCCAGTGTTCCAGATGTAAAGGAAAGTATAGCAGGGCTCTATCTAGCCCCTCTCCTCAGTTTCTCCGACTTAATCTTATCTGACACCAATAAGTAAGAGGGAGTTAGGAAGGGAATGAAATGGAATATAAGGCTTTGGGTTAGAGATGACAGAAAGAACATTTCATCATCCTTGGAAGAGTATTATTTTCCCCACCAAATTCAGTGTTTTCACCTGCCTCTAGCAAGTGGTTCTCTTGAGAAAAAAAAAAGACAGCAGCTGAAGAATGTAATTTTGGTTTCTGATTCTTGAAATCAAAATTTCACAGCCTAGAATGATTGACAATTGAGGGATGGCTCTCTGCTACAAAGAACTGTCTTCTGAACTGAAGGATGTTTAGAAGTATCCCTAGCTTTTATTCTATCAGAAAACCACAACCCACACATAGGACAACTGTGTTTCCAGACATTGCCACATATTTTAATAGGGAAAAATGGACCCCCAATGAGAACTACTGCTTTATATTAATCAATAATGTTGGGGCTAGAGTGATAGTACAGCAGGTAGGGCATTTGCCTTATATGCAGTCAACCCGGGTTCGATTCCCAGCATCCCATATGGTCCCCTGAGCACCACCAGGAGTAATTCCTGAGTGCATGAGACAGGAGTAACCCCTGTGCATTGACAGGTGTGACCCAAAAAGAAAAAAAATAAATAATGTTTATTATAAGTGACTTATCATCATGCAATTCCTCATGTTTGAGATGAGAAAAAATTATCTCTTTTATACTCTATGCAAGGACACGGGGGAGAACGGAAGGAAAATGGTTTCAATGGGATTTTGAATCTCACAATGGAAATAACTCAACTTAGCACACACACACAAAAGAGAGAAAAATGTTTGAATACTGCCAACCTCCATCAATTACGCTGTTATAGTGTAATTGACCTTCTATTAACTTCCAAGGGAGATAATAGCTATGAGGTAAATTTAGCTTGTTGTGGAAAAAAATCTCAAAAGACATAGTTAACTGCAGTCGTCAATCCGAGTGACTGGATCATTCTTTGCATGTAGAGTGAAAAATAGAAATCTCCCAACTGCTGTTTGATGTCCATGTTGTATCTGAGCCCAGTTTTCTCTATTTGGAAAACAACACCGGTGTTTATGGAAACAATATAACTGCCCCTTGAATAGAAGAGAAAGAAGAATATCAGAGTGTATTCATAGAATACTTTTTTGTAGATAAAATGAATAAATCAAGTCCACATATATCAATCTAAGTAACTCACAAAAGCATGATGTTGTACAAAGAAATACAGAGGGCACAAAAGATACTTTACAAATATTTTATCATTTTAATTTTTCAGGCACACAAATCAGAATTGACAATTATTTGTTGACATATACACAGGCAATAAAAGGTTTTTTTTTAAATACATGAGGGATCAAGGCCAGCACTATAGTATCGGGTGAGATGTTTGCCTTGCTCACAGACTAGCAGAATTCAATCCCCAGCATCTCCTGTGGTTCCCTGGGCATAGCCAGGACTTATCCGTGAACACAGAACCAGGAAGAAGCCCAGAGGTCCCCTGGATGTGGCCCAAACAAACAAAATACATGAGAATGTTAGGCAGAAAAGATAAGGTGGCTTTGTTTCTGAGATACAGAAGTGAAGAGGGGTTGTAAAAGAATGACTATTAATAAATGTGTAATTCAGAAAAAGAGACAGAGAGAGCTCTTAGGCAATAGTAATGGAATAATAGCAAGTATGTGGATATTTATTATTTACTTTTATTTACTCTCTGTTAGGTTTCATTTTAATATAGTACAAATAGTAAAACCTGAATAGTCACATGCAAAAGAAAATTCTAGATGTAAAATAATAAAACGCCTAGAATGTATCAGGGAAAAAAACCTAGATGGCTTTGATTTTAATAATACCTTCCTTGAATTGAACCCAAATGTGTAATCCATGAAAGACTTAATCAATACATTGGGATTCATTAAAATCCAATCTTCTGCTCAAAGAAAGATACTATCAAGTAAATAAAAACTCAAGGCACAGAGGGAGTGAAAATATTATCAAAATATGTAAGAGACAATAAGAAAACTGGATCTCAATAATCAGAAAACAAACTACTTGATTGAAAATGGAAAAATATCATGACAGGCAATTCACCGAAGAAGATTATACATCTTACATAAGCACATACATAGAAATTTTCACATGGCATTTTACTGGAGAAATGAAAATTGAAACAAAATACTACTAGACAGCTATGAGAAAGGCCAAAATTAACAACATTGATAGCACTAAATGCTGGCAAAGAGTCAGAGCACCAGATGCTCTCACTGATTGCTTGTCACTTTAAACAACAGTTTGGTAACTTTTTAGAAAACAAGTATAGTCTAACCATATGAACCAGCAATTTTATTCTTTGGTTTTTGTTCAAAGAAACTGAAAATGCAGGGTCTGAAAGATAGTATAGGTGTAAGGCATTTGTCTTGCATGCGGTTGACCAGGATTCAGTCTCTGTCACGCCATAGGGATCCCCCAAGCCCTGCCAGGAGTGGTCCCTGAGAGAAAATTCAGGAATAAGCCCTGAAGATTGCGGGATATGTCCCCCAAAACCAAAAAAAAACCCCAGAGTGGTTAAAAAAAAGAAACTTAAAATGTATGTCCCCATAAAAACCTTCACACTAATATTTCATCGAGGGCCAAGTAACGTCTCCATCATGAGACTTGGAGTTACTATGTTCGGCATATCAAATACGTCATGGGTAGTTTGCCAGGCTTTGCTGTGCAGGCAAGATACTCTCGGTAGCTTTCCGGGCTCTCCGAGAGGGGCAGAAGAATTGAACACTAATATTTAAAATTATGAAATGCCAAAAACTTAGAAACAATCATAGTGCCCTTTGGTAAGTGAATGAATATGCTTAGTTGCATTTTGAAAATAAAATATTATATAATACTAAAAATAAAGGATCTATGAAACCATAAAATTACATGGAGTAAGTTTCCATGATGATTACTAAATGAAGGAAGTAAATCAGAAAAGACTAAAAGCTATATGATGCTATCTCCATGAAAAATCAAAAGCTATGGAGACAGTAAAAAACATATGTTGCCAGGGGTTACAAGGGAAGAAGAAATAAATAATCAGAGCATGGAGGAGTTTTAGTGCAATGAGATTTCTCTGTTTGATACTGCAATGCTAGATACAGATCATTAGACATATATGCTTTTTATTCGATCCAAACCCATAGAATGTACAACATCAAAAGTGAATTCTAATGTAAGCTATAGACTCTGGCTATTAATAATGTGTCAATAATTGATGACCTAAAATATAAGCTCATCAAGTGTACAAATGTACCAATCAGTTTCTGGAGGTTGACAGGAACTGAAT